>CAJHNH020000908.1:0-42500 GCA_905116865.2 Candidula unifasciata
TTTTTTTTGCGGAATGAAATAAGTACTCCAAGTTGCAGTCTTAGTATTTTTATTATTGCCAAGGAATTTTAGTTCACTTGTAAAACTTTTTTTTTTTTTTTATGACTGTGTCTTGTTTGTGTGGTAAAGGCATTTAGGCAATTATTATCTAACTAAACTAACTATCTTATAGTGATGGATGTGTCTATAACAGAAAATTTAAATGAATTTTCATGTTAGACTTGCTGCAAATGGACAAAAACAACAATACATAATGGTTGAAGGGGAAGAAGCATTGTTACATGCAGTATTTAGGCATCTGTGTAATGATTTTTTTAAAACCGTTACTAAAAATAATTCATAGTGATAATGAATCTTGATTTCACTACAACAAGATGAAATTTGGACAAATTTGCTATTTGTGCTATGAGGATAAATATTTAGTACTGCTATACTATTGTTATGAAAAACTGGTCTGGAGGAAATAATTATTGCACATATCACTTTCATATTGACTGTATACTGCATAGGCCTATTGCTTTTTGCTAATTATTAACTAACAGTATTTTTTTTTTTTTTTTTTTAACGTATCCAGAAACCATGAGTTGTAAACCCTTTGGCATTGATTCCATTATAGGTACCGTTAATCTGGGAGAAATGTGGCTTTTCTGCCTACCCCCGTGAGTGAACCCGGACCACAAGGAGTTCGTCACCCGGCTAACAGTATAATTAGATGCTGTAGTACTCTACAGTTGGCTCTGTGGCTAAGTCGATGCGAATGCTTCATAATACCGGGATGCCAGGTTCGATCCCAGCTGCGGGCCATGCGCCTTGCGTTGGTTTCGACAGTGGTATTAAGTAAGCTGACCCTCCAGAAAGCAATAGCAAACTACTGGACGTAAATTTGCCTAGAAAAAACACACAACAGCCAGGGGCTGTTGGGGTTGGTTCTGCAACGTCCTGTAAAGGATACACAATTAACCTAGTAGTCTACTAAAAGTTATTTTATTCCTCAATCATTTTTATTCATTTTATTATTTGTATGTTGCACAACAGTTCTCCTTGCAATAACGGTCGCTACTTGGGCGGCGACGGCCGCATAGTCAGAGTTCAGTCCCCTGGCTGCAGTGCAATTATGGAGTGGACAAGGCACGAATCACAAAACAAAGTGAGTTTAACATGGCTTCTAGACCACGCACTGCGACTCACATTAGCGACCGCGTTCTTACGACGCAAGAATTAGTGGCCACGGATGTGACTCCTGCGGATCTGTATGCCTTAATGAGCGATAAGCTTGCGTGGTTGCAGTGGCTAGCTGAGGATAGAGTTATAAGGAACATTTGTTACCCTAAACTAAACCCTAACGCTACCCCTAACCCTACCCCTAATTATGTCATTTGTTTCGTTCCCTCTTTTCCACTCCGTAATTTCACTGCAGCCAGGGGACTGAACTCCGACGAAGTGGCCGCCGCCGTCCAAGTAGCGACCGTTATTGCAAGGAGAGCCGTCTATTTTAATGTGCTGAAATTGTTAAAACCCCCCCCCCCCCTTTCCAGTCCTCTGATGCAATAACCCCTCAGAATCAAAGAGTTGACACTAATTTTTATTTACTTTTTCTGGAATAACTTCAGTTTATTGCTACACGTTACTGAATGAAATGTATAAGATCAAAGATGAGTCAAGAGCTTTGCTTTAGTCTTTAGAAAACAAAATCGAACTTACCAAGAT
The DNA here is from genome assembly GCA_905116865.2 of Candidula unifasciata. NCBI lineage: Eukaryota > Metazoa > Mollusca > Gastropoda > Stylommatophora > Geomitridae > Candidula > Candidula unifasciata. Next base: position 1,708 of record CAJHNH020000908.1, read on the forward strand.
AAGAGTGCAAGAATTGGGAGTAAAGATCGGCACAGCCAGGCACGAGCGCACATATGACGCACGAAAAGTCTTGTAAACCAACACAGGACTAAGACCATCAACCGCGGGACGCTGATGTAAATGAATGTTGAAGGGGAAATCTGACTTATGATGGATGGACGTGTCCGGAGTGCCGTGAAGATAACCCAACTCATAACAGCATAACTTACCAAGATAGCTGACAAAATTGATAGGAGGCAGCTGACCTGTAGTACTCATGGTTCTTTTAAATGTACTACTTTGGTAATGTTATGAAAAGGTCTTGTGCTGTAATATCTCAAAATTAACAATTATATCCGCGCCACTGTCTTTTTAGCGGAAATCACAGACGCCATATTGTATCAAAGGAAGCCAACTATTAGCACGGCAAGAATTCTTGTAATTCAAATAGCTATTTCTACGTTACCTAAAACATTGAAATGTTTTGGGCTGCAGCGAGATGATAGTTTAGTGAATGCGAATAAGCAATCCCTTGACAGCTTTCAAATTGAGATTATTAATTATCTCGGCCCGGGAAATAAAAGCTCACTTTACTATTCAGCTGAGGTCGGGACTCAGGTCCCCATTTCATAAGCACCGTCCTATAAATGACTTGCAAATGACATGATACATGAAGTAACTTGACTGTGCAGCATTCTTGGCGACCTAGGACTTGGCAGCAATGACTTGGGACTCGACTTAGACGTGAAGGGTGACGACTTAGTTCAACCCCTGCTATTCAAACTACAAGGACAGGATTGCGTGTAAAGCGCAATATGAAATCTTGTGTGTGTGTATGTGTGTGTGTGTATGTGTATGTGTATGTGTGTGTGGTGTGTGTGTGTGTATATATATATATATATATATATATATATATATATATATATATATAAAGTGATGAGCACTGCAGCTTTCGACTGGCTAGATGACACGACGCGCGCACACACTCACACACACACACATATATTGTGATTGTAGCTGACTCAGAAAGCTGCTGAGGAAGGTGAGGAAATTACTGCTTCGTGCAAAGTGACATGCTTCGCTTCGGAAGTTCACGGATTGAAGAGAATTTTCTGGATCATCTCTCCGGGCCATGCCAGTGTGTTTGGAAATGAATAGGTAGGCAGACTGGGCTTGCTCTGGCACATCTTATTGGAATAATGAGAATGATTAAGGCAGCGTGGTTAATACCTTATGGCAGCACGTGTATAATTCGGAAATAGCAAATTGATTATCACGATCGAGAGTGATGCAGCGAGGAGTGACGAGAGGTTCTAGCCGATATTTGACGACTCAGAGAAAAGGCAAGACGGACATAGTAATCAGACGCTAATGACACCATTGATAATGGAGTAATGGAGATGTGCTAGCTGCTAAAGATTGAGACGGAGCACTTTTGCCACACGTGATTTGATGTCGGCAATAGGGTTTGAAGATGTTACTGACATCTCCTTCTGGTAATTATAAACATAATAGTGTTATGCCTATCTCGGTATATTTCTTTACGAAGCAGACACAAATTGTGAAGAAAGAAGCAGAAGAGGAAGACGAAGTAAAGGAAATACACGCAGAGTGAGTGTGTGTGGGTGGGTTTATGTTAATTTTTTTTTTGTCTTCAAATATTACCCAAATGTTCTTAATAAAGAAAGCATTACTTTTTGAATGCATGTTTCATTTTAAAATAAAACCAATAGCGTTTTGAAAATATTCACATCTATTTCATCAATCTGTTCACAGTGTAAAGTTGGATGACCTTCTTATCTTTCTATATTAATTTAAAAATCTTGATTTTCCGGTTGTCGTTAGGGTTTTTTTGACGAAATGACCCCCAGTTGGGCTAGGGAAAAATTTTATTGTGTTTAAAAAATTTTTTTATGTTTTTTGAAAAAGGGCAAAGAATTTTAAAACAAAAAAGGGGCACTGAGGGGCCAAAAGGTTTTTTAAAACCAATAAGGGGGGTTTGAGGAAAATTTTTTTAAAAATTTTCGTTCCCCAAAAACTTAAACCAAAACAAAGCCCAAACCTTGGGGTTTTGGTTTAAAATTACCTTGGAAAATTCCTTTTCCCCGGTCTATTTTTAAAAAAAATTAAATTTTTTTTTCCCCGCCCAGGGCTGTTAGGGGGAAAGGGAAAAAAAGGGGGGATAACTTGATTCCCCAAAAGATTTGGGTCCCCCCTTAAAACCACTTTTTTGTGTCATAAAAAAATTTCATAACACAGGGGTTTAGGGGGCCCCCTTTTTAAAAAAAAAAAAGGATTAAATCAGGGGAATTAAGTGGTTTCCCGGGAGACATTTTCTAAGGAAAAGGCCCGGCGTTTTAGGGTTTTGAGTTTTAAAAACAGATAGTGAAAATTTTTCAGAGGGAAAAAAAAGGGGTGTTTTGGGGGAATTTGGAATGTTAAAACTTGGGGCAAAAGGGGTTTAAAATTAAAAGGGCCCTTCCCCTGTGAGTGACAGGGCCCCCTTGATAGCTAGGTTTTATCTGATTTAAATAACCCCAGGGGGGCGGGGGGTTTAAAAATTATCATTTCCCTTTTAGGGGGGGGGGCAGAAAAAAAAGAAAAGGGTGGGGGGGTTTTTTAACCCCTTTCAGAAAAAGATAGAGGGTTTTTAAATAGGGGGGCAAGGCCCCGGGAAATTTTCCCTGATAATCGCTGCCCCAGGGGAAAACCCCCAAAAAGGTGGGGCCTTAGAGGTAAATCTAAGGTTTTAAATTTTTGTTTGGGGATTTCTGGGGTTTCCAGGTAAGCAGGGACAAAATGTTCAAATTTTTTTATACAAAAGGTTTTGGGAGTTAGCAAAAAGGGGGGGGGGCTATTCTTCCTTTTTTAATTTTGGTTTTACCCCAATCTGCTTGAAAAAAGGTTTTTTGTGGGGTATTTTCCAGGGATCCCCCATTTGGGGAAAAATGCTAAAAAACCAAATTTTTATTTTTTTGTATGTTTGTGGGCCCCCATTTTTTAGTGTTTTGTTTTATGTTTTTAAAAAAAAAAAGACTTTTATATGGAAAAAGGAATGAAAAATTTTAAATTTTTTTCAAAAACCCTCAAAAAAAAAAAAAACAAAAGAAATTTTGGGGCTTTTAAAAAAAAAAGAAACCCCCAAAAATTCCCGGGCCTTTCTGTTACATTTTTTGTGCCCCCATGTGTCAAAACCCAAAAAGTGTTCACCTAAAAAAAAGGGGAAATTTATTTAAACCCCCCGGGGAAGAAATTCCCTGGTGTATTTTTTTTCATGTTTTACTGAAAAGGGAAAAATTCAGCGGAAAACATGTGGTTTAAAATTTTTTGGGGTGTTCCCCCAAATAAAAAAAAAACCCCCCCACATGTTTTTTGTCAAAAAACAATGGGCAGCCCCGGGGGAAGTCTGAGTGATGGGCGGGGCAACAGAAAAAAAAAAAATTAAAAATAAACCCCTGGGGCAAAAAAACCCTTTGAGGGAAGGGGAAAGGGTTTTGTGAGGGGGGGGCTCGATTGTGGAACCCCAAAAAAACCCTTTAGATTTTTGGGGGGCTGGAGAGAATGGGGGAATATGAGGGTGATGGGGAAAAATAAAAGTTTTATTATATAGTATTAAGGGAAAACCCCTGTATTTCTAGTGTAAAAATCAAAAATTTTCCCACAAAAGGATGTGTTTGTTTCCCTTATTTTCAGTTCCCCCTGGGGGGTGAGGGGTCCCGCCTTTTTAAGAAAAAAGAAAAAAAAAATGGGTCATCACGGCCCCCGAGGGGCTTTTCAAAAATTTTGGGGTTTGAAAACCCGGGGGAGCTGGAAAGGAAAGGGGGGGAAAACCCGGGAAAAAAAACCCGGGGGGAAGGAAACCCGGAGGGGAAATGGGGGGGAAAAGGGTTGGAAAAAAAAGCTAAGAAAAAGGCCTAAAAAACGAGGGACTTTCAGAGGGTTTCCCCTTTTTTTAAAAATTTTGTAAAAAAATTATTTATGTAATAAAAAAAACCAACCCTTATCATTCATTTCGAATCTTTGGTGCCCCAAATTTTCTAGCTGAAAAAACATCCCATTACCCCCCCATAAATAAATATCTATTTTTAAAAAAATAATGGAAAGACTTTTGTCATTTTCTCTGGGTTTTTAGGTTTAAAAAAAATCCAAAAAAATTTTGGTTTATTCCCGCAAACAGGGTTTTTTTAATTTTCCAAAAAAAAGTGTCTGGTTTTTTACAAGTTTAATTAAAAAAAAATTTTTAAAAATAAGGGTTAAACAATTTTGGTTTGGGGGGTCATTAAAAAAATAAATTTAAAATTTTGTTTTCCAAGAGAAAAAGGGCGGGCGGGTTTGGGTCAAAAAATGCCCTGTCTAGGAAAAAACATTCAAAGATAAAAAATATATAGGGGGGCAATTCAAAAAAAAAACCCTTTTTTTTTTCTTGGGGTTTCCAAGTTAGCTAAAGGGGTTAAAAATAAAAAACGAGGCCCCCAATTTTGGTTGGGGTTTTTTGGGGTATCCAGGGGGGCCCTTTTTTTCTGAAGGGGGCCAAAAAATTTGGGGGAGATTAAAAAGGTTTAGTTAAAACCCGGTGGAAGGGGGTTGTTTGAGAAAAAAAAACCCACTCAAAAATTTTAAAAAACAATTTTTTTAAAACCCAAAAAACCCGGGGAAAAACCCAAAGACCCCGGGGGCGTCCCCCCTAAAAAAAATGTTTTAAAAAACCAAGGGGTGTGTCGTTTTAAAGTCACACTGGGGGGGGAAAACTCGCCGGGATTTTTGGAAACTTGGCTAAATCCCCCTCCTAGGGGCAATTATAAATAAATTTTAAAAATTTTTAAAATTTTTCCCCCCCCTTTTTTGCCCCCGTTTTATAGTTAAATCAAAAAAAAAAATTAAATAATTATACATGGGAAAAGAGATATTAAAAAAAAAAAAAAATAACTTTAAAAAAAAAAAAAAAATAAAAAAGGGGGGTTATTTAATTTTTAAAAAGTCTATCCTTTAAAACCTTTTATAAAACCCCTGGATCAAAATTTTTTCAAATAAAAACTTTTGAATTTGAGTGATTTGATTAAATCTGCCTTGGGTGGTTTTATCATTTTATAAAAGATTTAAAAAAACATTTAATTTTTTGAAAAAAATTATATTTTAATTTATAGGGTTTTGGGTTAGTGGGCTGAAAAAGTAAATTTTTCTTTTAAAAATCAAAAATTTTTAGGCGTAAACCTTTTGTGCAATAAAAAAAAAAAATTCTATAAAGCTGTCAAATCTGGTAGGGGTTTCGTTTCATTTTACAAACTCTTTTGGCCTTCCCGGTGGTGGTAATTTTCCGGTTGTCTTTCTTACTGTTTCCTTTTCCACTTTTTCTTTTCTTTACCCGGGGCCAGGAAAATTAAGATACTTTTTTTTTCCTTAAAAAAGAATTTTAATAAAAAGAATGGATTTTACGTTTCCGAGTTTTCCCGGAAAAAAAAATGCATTTAAAAAAAAGGGGTAAACAAAACGGCTGGTAGGGGGGGGCAGTTAGAGAACCCCTTTTTTAAAAAAGTAAGGTTTTGGGGGGATTTTATTGGAAATTGGCCCCGGGTGGCCTGCAGAGGAGAAGGGGTTTTTGGGGTGAGATAAGGGAAGGAAAAGGGTGGGGGTTAAAAAGGGATTTAAACCCAAAAAAAAAAGGAAAAAACGCCAGGTGGAAGGGGAAGGGGGAAAAAAAATTAAAAATTCCAAAACAAAAAAACTTTTAAGAGGAAAAAAGACGAGGGGGGGGAAATTTTCAAAAGTATGAAAGGGGAAGGGAAGGGGGGCGGGGGAAAAAACTAAACCCGCGTGAGATTTTTGGGCCCGCCCAGGGGGAGGGAGGTTAAAGGCTGGGGAAAAAGGGAGGGAAACCCCCAGGGGGAAATGAAAACCCGTTCGGGCGAAGGGGGGGACGAGAGGAAAAGGGGGACCCGTTTTACTCAACCCAAAAGGGGGGAATAATTTACAGAGGGGAAAGGCCCGGGCCCGAAAACAAGCCCGAAAAAAAGGTGATGTTTTTTACTATGAGGTTTCCCGGGTTTGGGAAAGGAACACCCCAGGGGGGCTGGGGCTCTAGGGCCCCAAAATTGTAAAGGGGGTTCAAAAAACCTCCCAATTTTTGAGGGGCGCCCCCCCCCTAATCCCCAAAAAATTTTGAAAAAATGGGGAAAAGGATTTAAAAAAACCCCCTTTTTAAAAAAAAAAAAAACAGGGCAGTAAAACCCCAAAAAAAATACAACCCAAAAAAAGGGTTTTTAAAGGGAAAAAAAAAAAAACCCAAAACCCTTTTCCCAAAAAAAAAGGGGAAAACCCTAAACTACCCGTGCCGGGGAAACCCTTTGGTTTTTTCCCGTTTTTAAAAACCAAAAAAGGAAAAAAATTGGGGGCAAGAAAAAAAAAAAACTTCAAAAAAACCCGGGCCTTTTCAAAGCTGGGGGCCCCCCTTATTTTTAATTTTGCTCCCGGGGGGGCGAAACAAAAAAAGAAGGGCAAAAAAACCCTCCCCGGGCCAGGGGGAAAAAAGAATTTTGTGGGGGGGGAAAAAAAAAAAGTGGGCCGGGGGGTCCCGTAAAAAAAAAATTTTAGCAGGCGGGGGGACAGCAGAAATCCAAGGGGAAACCCACACCCGATTTCTTCAAAAACCCTTTAAGGTTTTTTTTAAAAAAAAAGGACGAAAAAAGGGGGTCCCCCCCATTTTCCGGAAAAAAAAAATTGTAGTAGGGAAAAAAAAGAGAAAAAACCCAAAAACACAGGGGGGAAAAGTTTTGGGCACAAGAAAAGAGGGGGGCTTGGGCCCTTGGGGCATAGGGCCCCCCGGGGGTTTGGGAAAAATGGCAAACCCCCCAAAACCCCTAGTGGGAGTTTAGGGAAAAAAAACCTTTTGGACTTTTTTATTATCCTTTGTTTTGGGTTTAAAAAAGAAGAAAAAAAAAAATTTTAGGGGGTGGGGGACAGAGAAAAAAACAGGGAAGGTTCCATTCCTTTTTTTCAGTGGCCCGGGTTTTCCCCCTTTAAGAGAGGGGGTTTAAAACTCCCGTTTTTGGGCTTTTCCAAAAAACCCCAAAAGGGGTTTGGGCCCACACCAGGGAGGGAAAAAAAAATTGGGGCCCAATTCATTTAACCTTTTATGGAGGCTTTCAGGGGAAAGGGCCGGGCCCGGAAAAAAAAAGGGGAAAAAAAAAAAAAGAGAAGGGAAAAAATCCTGGGGATTTTCCAGAGGGGGGCCTACCAAAAAGGAAAAAAAATTGAAAAATACAGGGGGTAAACCCCAAAAAATAATTTGGGGTAAACGAAACCCCCTGGGGCCAAAAAAACCAAGGGGTTTTCTGCCCAAAAAAACTAGGGGGGAAAATAAAAACCCCTTTTTGGGGAAAATTTGGGGGGAGACCTTTAAAAAAAAAAAAGTTAAAAGGGCCCAACCTTTTTCACTTTTGGGAAAAAACCCCAAAAAAAAAATGTTTGAATGAAATTTATTTAGTTTTTTCCCCCTTGGGGGCCCGACCCCTTGCACGGCCCCCCCCCGGAAATCCGATGTTGGGCAACCCCAAACTTTTTGGGAAGGGAAAATTTTGGAAAACCCACTAGGGGGGTGTCTGGGGGAAAAAGGGGGGAGAAGGGGGGGCAAAAAAAAAAGGGAAAAAAAAGGGTCTATTGGGGGCTACCAAAAAAAACCAAAAGGGGGGTGGCAAGTTCGGGTAAAAATTTTCCGGGGGTTTAAAGATGTGGGACCCAATTTTCCCCCTTTTTATAAAAGAGGGGGGGAAAATTGGGAAAAGGGTTTTAAAGGGAAAGGGTTTTGGTTTCCCCCGGGGCGGCGGAAAAAAAAAAACGGGGGGACCCAAAAAAATGACTGTACTCTTTTTCCCTTTAAAAAAATCACTTTAGGGGGGGCCCCCATTTAAAAGATTTTGGGGAAGGGGGGCCCTTTTGGGAAAGAAAAAAGTAGGGTCAGCGCCCAGGGGAAGGGGGGGGTTGATTAAAAAAAAAAAAGGAGTTCCTGAATTTTGGAGAAAAGGGGGAAAGGAAAAAAACCAAAAAAAAAAAAAGGGGCATTTTCTGGCTTTTGCTTTGGGGGAATTTTCCACATGGGTTTTCTAGGGGGCTTTTTTTTAAGGAAACTTTGCCTGGAAAAAAGGGGGCATAAAGGGGGGGGCCGTAAAAAAACCGGGGACAGGGGCATCTAGATTTCCCCCAAAAGGGGTTAAAATGGGGGAAAGGGAAAAAAAGGGGGGCCAAAAAAAGGAGCTGGGGAAAAATTGAAAAAAAAAAATTCTTTTGGAAAAAAACTGAGTGTCAAAAAATTTTTCCATAAAGGGGGGCTACGGGCCAAAAAATTTTAAAAACCCTGGGGCCTATGTGACGGGGAAAAGGGCCCCCAGTGGGTTTTTGAAGTTTTTTTTGTTTTTAATAATTTCTTTTTGTTTTTTAGGAAAAAGGACAAAAAAAATTATAAAACAATAGGGCCCCCTGAGCCTAAAAAAAAGTTCTAAAAAAAAAACCCCATAAAAAGGGGTTTTAAAGGGGAAATTTTTTAAAAAATGCGTTCCCAAACCTAGGCCGGGGGGGCAAAAAAAAAAACCTTTTCCCTTTTGGCAAAAAATTTTCCTTGGAGGAAAACCCTTTTCCCCGTGTTATGTCATAAAAAATTTTTTTCTTCCTTGGCCCCGTCCCGGTTTTAGGGGAAAAAAAAGGGGGGAAAAAACTTTTGTAACCCCCCACCTGGAAAATTTGTTCCCCCCAAAAAAAACCCGGGGTTTTTGGGTCTAAAAAAAATTAAAAAAAAACACAGACTGAGGGGGGTCCTTTTGAAAAAGGTAGACAGGGGAATTAAGTGGTCCCGGGAGACATTTCTAGAAGGCCCGGGGTCCAGCGTCGAAGTTTTCAAAGATAGTGAAATTTTAAGAGAAAAAGATGTTTGGCAAATTTGGAAGTTTAAAACTTTGGGCAAGGGTTTTTTTTTTTTTTTTATGGGAGGCCGTTTACTGGAGTGACAGGGCCCCTTTAAGCTAGGTTGATTTTTTAAGTACCCAGAGGCGGGGGGTTTAAATCATCTCCTTGAGGGGGGGGGTAGAAACCAGTAGAGGGGGGTTTTTTTCCTTTCAGACAGAAGAGGTATTAAATAGACAAGCCCCGGGGAAATTCCCCTGATAAAACGCTGCCAAAGGCAACAAAAAGGTTTGACCTTTGAGGGAAAAACAATGGTTGATTTTTAGTTTGGGGATTGTGGAAAATTTCATGTAAGCATGTACAATTTTTTTCAATCTTTTATAAAAGGTTAATGAAATTATAATGTTTCAACCATCAACCACAAACATGAGTTTGGACTGTGGGAAATGATGCCCACATATGCAGCCATGCTGTTACATTTTGTGTGCCCACCATGTGCTCACCTAATGTGTTCACCTAAACAGGGGATTTATTTGGTGGGGGCTCATTAAATAATAATAATTCTGTACCAAGAGAAGGTCGACGGATTGGGTCAACTGCCCTGTCTAGTGAATCATTCAAGATAATAATATATAGACATCTAAAACCCGTTTCCTTCTCTTGTGGGTACCAAGTTCAGCTAAAGTTAATATAAATAACGAGCCAATATGGTCGTTTTCTTGGATATCCAGGACTTTGTCTGAGAGCAACATGGCCCAGATAATAGTTAAGTTAATCTGGTGGAGGGGATGTGTTGAGAGGAAAATCCCTACTCAACATATAAATCATTTATACCCAAATCCAGAGAACCCACGACCCGGGACGTCACACTAAAAAGTGTTGTAATTTCCAAGGGAGTGGGCCGTAACGTCACAAGCTCTAAACTCGGAAACTACTGAACCGATTGCTTTCATATTTGCACACAACGTTGCCTCTGACTCAAAGCGTTATTTTTTGTCATAAACTCGCACAAACCACGAGCGACGTAGCTTCAGCAACGGTCAAATCATTATTTGTTTCGTTGCCCGCCCGGATTTATTTTCATTGAATTGGCCACTTTGACTGTGCAACACCAACCTTCATATTATCATTATATACTTTTATTTCTACAAAATGTTCGAGTATTTAGAAGCGTAGTTAGTTGTAAGTATTTTGCTTTTTTACTCGGGTGATAGGGGTTTGATTCCCCGCTGGGTCATATAATTTTTTTTTTTTGGGGGGGGGGGGGGGGATCTAACTGGGTGGCTGCCACGGTTTGTTGTGGTTTATAGCTAGGCTGCAGTATCTACGCTTTTTTCCCGTTCGATTTTGGGGTTTACATCTAGCCTGCGATAGCGGCGACGTGATGCTCAATGTTCATGTCACGGGTAATATTCGTTCGCTCTTGAGAGGGCGGTTGGCACGTTGTGTTGTTGTTTACAACTACGTTGCGACATCTGCGCCTTAAGCCCAAAGACATCCGATTTAAGTACAGTCCACATTAGCCTCCCACCTCCCCCCGACGCTTCACTCGATCAAAAACTTTTCTTTAATGACAGAAAGTGTTAACTAAGAAGGCTTACGGTCGTCACTTCAGACAGGAAGAGATGACGAGTGCAGGTTTTTATTTTCGCTATTTGTGAGTATAGTGTACATTTTTTTTTATATCACGGAATATTACTGTGGGTTCCATCACCGGTTAGGTGATGGAGTTTTATGTCGGGGACACACTTAAACTAAACAGTCCGTGGCAACAGCATGCGGCGCCAATTCCTCTGGCTACAACGACCTGTACAGACAGTAGTTACCGTTTTGTGTTGTTGATGTGACGGTGGTGATGGTAGTGGTAGCAGTAGTACTGGTACTCGATGGGTTATGTGGTAGCTGTTACACTGGCCACATTTACTTCTCAGTACAGATTAATGCTACCCATTTTTGTCTGGGTGGACACGGATGCCAAGCTCAATTTAACAACAATATTTCGTCAGGCGATGACTTCCCCATACTTCGTAGAGGATGATATGATTGTCACTGGGGTGGGGGTGAAGGAGGGGGTGGGGGGGGGGGAAGGGGGTTAGGTGTCGAGAGGGGTTGATGCCAGACGCTGTAAACTGAGAGAGCTTAAAACATTTTTTTTACATTTCTCATTTCTTAACTATTTCTATTTTAATAATGTCGCCACATAATAATGTTTCAATCATTCGGAGAGAGAGATATAATTTGGCCGATGCTTGAGTCCTTGGTAGCGTAGTTGTCTATTTTGCGTGTCACGTGGGTGACTGGCGATCAATGCCCCGCTGGGTGATACAATTTTTTGTGTGCCTTTAACTAAGCGCCTGGCACTTTTTGTTGTGGTTCACAGCTAGGCTGCGATATCTACGTCTTCTTTCCGCTCGATTTGGGGGCTTACAGCTAGCCTGCGATAGCAGTGACGAGATGTTGGTCATGTCACGGGTAATCTTCGTTCGCCTTTGAGAGGGTGTTTGGAACGTTGTGTTGTGGTTTACAGCTAGGTTGCGATATCGGACCCAAACTCTTCAGTCTTAGGTAGTATATTTGTACTTATTCCGCCCTTCAGGTGGTTGACCGGTGTTCAATTACCCACTGGGTGCTAATTTTTCTTTTTCCCTCAGGAGGGCTGTTAGCATGTTGTGTTGTGATTTACAGCTAGGCTGCGATATTTGCACCTTTCGCCCAAAGACATCAGATTTCAGTAAAGTCCCATTTATCCTCCCCGCGACGCTTCACTCGATAATAAACTATTCGTAGATGACAGAAGCTGTTAACTAAGACTGCTTACAGTCCAGTTTACTTTGGGTGGACAAGGATGCCAAGGTCATTTAACATTCGTCCCTTCAGAGAGGGGAGATGACGGGTGGGGTTTTTTATTTCCGCTATTTGTGAGTATAGAACGGACTTTTGCTGTGGGTTCCATCACTGGTTAGGTGGTTGAGTTTTTTTTTTTCTTTTTCTTTGTTGGAAGCTCAATTACACTAAACAGTCCGTGGCGCGGTGATTTATGTCACAGGCGTGAGGGGAAGTTAAGTCCAACATGATGTGTATAAGGAGATACTCCGTTCGTCACTCGGGCGCCAGTCCTTTACTATCCTGGTTGTACGGAACCTCACGCAAGACCCCTACAGCACGTCCTCGTCGTGCGCCACGGATAATGTCTCAAATGAGCATTAACAGAGCTGTCAGGGGATCTCGGAGTTCGGCGGCCCCCAGAGGTGATGTTTCCTTGTGGCTCTCATCAGCTCGCCCCCAAACGCTTGGGTGAAAAAATGTTATCAAAACTCATTAGGAAAAAAAAAAAAAAAAAAAAAAAAAAAAAAAAAAAAAAAAAAAAAAAAAAAAAAACAAAAAAAAAAAAAAAAACAAAAAAAAAAAAAAAAAAAAAAAAAAAAAAAAAAAAAAAAAACAAAAAAAAAAAAAAAAAAAAAAAAAAAAAAAAAAAAAAAAAAAAAAAAAAAAAAAACAAAAAAAAAAAAAAAAAAAAAAAAAAAACAAACAAAAAACAAAAAAAAAAAAAAAAAAAATGAGTAAGTTTTGCCAAACGTACAGCCAAAATTACAACCCTTGGTTAAAAGACTGCGGAGTAAAGAGAACACTGTTCACTGCACATCCTCTGTTAACCCTCAGTGTCGTCGTCACCGCGCTGAGATACACCACAACAGCAACCATCCATAGGCTGGCCATCCTTGTACATCCTCGGTTAACCCTCAGTGTCGTCGTCACCGCGCTGGGGTACACCACAACAGCAACCATCCATTGGATGGCTAAGCCTAAATGTCCGACAAAACTAGATCATACGGATCAAAATCTGACCATCAAAATTTGCATTGAACTGAAAAAGACCGAATGTCCACACCCAAAGACCCCACTCGCCCGAGTGTTGGGACAAAAGTGATAACGATATGTCTGATGCAGGATGTAAAATTCTGGCGGGCTAACGGCTCGTCAAAGAAATTCAACGTGCGAGGAAAAAAAAGAATGTACCTATCTGTGTGGTCACAAAAGTCCAAAACCCACGGGCTGCTCCCCGCTGACTTCCAAAGGGCGCATACCCTGTCGAGCGGGAGGCCCGATACGGTTGTGAGGTTAAGCAGGCATGTGCAGGACGTGACGATTCCTTGGGTGAGCCCAGAACCAGAGCGCCATGTGCCGGCTCTGCATGCATGGAAGCCTCCTTGGATGGCGGGGAATGCCCATGATCTGCCCCTGCCTTCCCTTGAGGGCTAACTGTTCCACAGGGGACTGCCCCAAAGGGGTACTCCGGGGGCAATACCTGCGACGAAGGAGACAAAGTGGACACCACACAAGTCAGGCAACGTCTTGACCCACACAAAACAATGGCCACAGTCACCCTAGAAATAGGCCTGACGTCTTCCTTCGAAGTCGGAGTACAGCTGCCCAGGAGGCAGGGAAATTAAAAACGGTTGTACACGCAAAAATCAGGTCCAGGTGAAAGCCAAAAGTCCAAGCGGACGATTATCCTGGACCTTCCACTGGAATTCACAGCCGGTGATCGATAAAAAAAAAAAAAAAACTAAACAGTCCGTGGCGACATCATGCAGCGCTAACCCCTCTGGCTACACCGACCTGAACAGACAGTGGTGACTATTTTTTGTTTTTGTTCTAAAGGTGGTGGTGGTAGTGGTAGCAGTAGTATTGGTACTGGATGGGTGATGTGGTAGCTGTTACACTGGCCACTTTTACTTCTCATTACACATTAATGCTATCCATCTGTGTCTGGGTGGACACGGATGCATAGCTCAGTTCAGTTACAATATTTCGTCAGATGATGACTTTCCCATCCTTCGGCAGGGATGATATAATTAGTGGGCGGAAGGGGGGGGGGGGGGGGGGGGGTTGATAGCAGACACTGTTAACTGAGAGACCTTAAAACATAATGTTAAATTTATTTCTTAACTATTTCTATTTTAATAATTTCGCCAAGTGATGATTTTTATTCCTTCGGTGTTGGATATATTTTTGGGGAAAAAGGAGGGGGGGGGGGGGGGGGGAATGCCAGACACTGTTACCTGAGAGAGTTTAACACATTATTTTCAAGTTCTCATTTCTTAACTATCTCTATTTTAATACTTTCGCCAGGGATGATTTTTCAATCCTTCGGAGAGGGAGACATGACTGGGTGGAGGGGAGAGGGACGGGGGTGGAGGGTTATGACAGACACTGTTAGTTGAGAGCTACTTTCTTTCTTTTCCATTTCACCATTCGGGGCCACAGCAACGCGTGGCAGGGCACAGCTAGTTCATTAACAGAAACAGACTTTCGCTCATGATACTTTTAGCTTGAAAAAGAAGTGAAAGAAAATGAAGCCAATGATATGAATTCTTTGCTGACATGAACTTTATTTTACCTTAACATAATAACATCCGAGAAGCAATTTAACGCTTGATTTATTATTTTGCACACTATATGACAGTTACAAAAATTAAACTGTATCTAGTTGTTAAATTAGAATGTCAACGTACGATACGCTAACACCATTTTAAATATCAGACTTGGGTGAGTTTATATATTTATTTAGAATTTCTTTTCTTAACAGTTGCAGTGCAGTGGCCACCTCTTTGCGATTGTCAGCTATCGCAGAATTTGTTGAATAGATAATATTCGATAATACTTTTGCATTATATAATAAATGTGAGCAATTATATTAGTAGTTGAACTAAATGATCTTTTCAGTTTTACACATTAGGGCAAAATGTGTATATGGTGCTAGCTAATTTATTTTACACACCAAAAATTATTCTAGATGTAATGTAACTTCTTCTTCTTCTTCGCGCTCACCAGCTGTACACTGGTGGAAAGTTCTGATTGAACGTCCACTACTGAACTGCAGTCCTGCTCCAGAACCTGAGTGTTGCGTATGCATCAGTTTTACAGATCTAATTCTCTTTAATACAGACTGTTGGTTCCTTGCCTCTCCGGCAGATGCACTCCGACTTCAAAGGAAGCTCCCCAATTAGTCGACTCTTACGACATGCTTTTGGGGAGGCAGTGGGTCTATTCTTGTTTTCCCCACAATGGGGCCCCGGAACCCACACGGGGGTGTAATGTAACTAATATCACTTTAGTCTGGTTACTATGACTCAGACTGACTTTACTTCACTTAACATTTCCTGGTACTTATCTGAAGCTAGGTCGACCAGACCACTTCCTTGTTAACCAGAACACATGACTTCTGGGCTGGAAGAAAAACACACATTCTAGCCAATGTGATTCTTCAGATACAAATTACATTATTGTTTAAAAAACCTGGTGAAGGTCCCCTTTTCGCCAGGGTGTACCGGGCATATGATGTTCATCATCATGAAGCAGGTCATTTGAAGAACGTCGCTCTCAACAGAGGCTGCCTGAAGGAGACTTGCTCTTGCCAACTTTCCCGTCTCGTGCACTTTCTTATCCAAGAAGTCATTTATATCTGCGCTCATCTTCTTAGTGGTCGGTCTTTGCTCCTCCATCCTGGTACAATGCCTTGTTCTATTTGTTCCAATTCGCCTTTGCGCTTGACAGGGCCAAAATATTTCAGATTTCAGAAACAAGATGATGTTTATTAGAAAGTCTTTCTTGATGTTTAGACCTTTTAGAATGTCAGTATTTCTCCTCTTCTTTGTCCACAGTATTCTGATAATCTTTCTATAGCATTTCAACTCAAAAGCCCCTATTTTCTTCCATAAGGACTGGGATATAGTCCACGACTCACATTTGTATGTTGCAAGTGGTGACTACATCGATATTGATACATGTGTTCTTTACTTTTTCAGAATATATACACCCCCATAGCCTCCCAAATAAAATAAATATCTTAAGAAATTTAAAAAAAAATTTAAAAAAAAAATTTAGGTTTTTATTTGAAGTCACATTGTACGTCTTAAAACAACAGCTTCTATAATAAGATCAAAAATTGTAACATACAAATGTCAACACGCAATACTGAGATATCCTACATTTTTAAATTAACACTGTGTTAATTTTTCATAGTTTATTAAACAAAATCACTTTAAAACACCGGATTACTAAAATTTACTCTTTATTTTGATTTTTTTATATTAATGCTAAAATACGGAGGCAAAAACTTTATTTAAACAGTACAAGCAGCTATTAGTAGTGTCTCAAAACCTGTAATGGAAGACATAAAATAATTTATTTAAAAAATAAACAAAGTCAACTCAACTTCCAACAGTAAAATCTAGCAATTTTGAGAAGCAAGACCGGATCTAGACTACATAATAAGACTATCAAATACAGTTGTTCTGAATAGACTGGGACTGTAAGGAGATTTACACAAGGAAATACAGACGCGTAAAAAGGACACTACACTGTTATATATGTTAAAAAAAAAAAAAAAACATAACTGAGGGAAAAGGTTGGACAAACAACAGTCTGAGAGAGTAAACATCCAGGCAACAAACAGAGCATGCTAGAGATCTACTGCAGTCAACCTTTATTGAAGGGTTGGCATCTGATTGATTACTTCAATACATGTTTGTTACCCAGAAAAGTCGCCGTCTTCATCAAACTTTGACCTTTATCTTATGAAATATCAGATATCAGATTTAAAAGAAGCAATTATACTTCATACAGTCTGTACAGTAACGGCTTTGGTAGACATGTTTTTCCATAGCCTTCTGCCTCGAGTGTTTTCAGTTATGGTTGACTCAGATAATCAAATATACAATGATGCCAAATTGTCCAGCCTCTTCGATCCTTATCATTCTCTGGCTCTCGCACCCTCGTTTTGATGCTATATAACACTTTGGGAATATGTTATAAGGTTCATGTCTCTGAGACGACTCATCGACTCTATATGAGGTAAGTATTTTTAAAAAAAAAAAAAGTCGTGTGAAGTAAAAACCTAAATTTTGTATATTTAAATTTGTGGTTAAAATAGATTTTAAAATCAGTTGTTTGGGAACCATAGAGGCTCATGTAATGGAACATCTGGTTCGAAACACTGACAAATGAACTAGTTCTGAGAAAAAAACAGAATTTTATTCATAAACTGAAGATACTGTAGAATACTAAAAATCACACAGACAGCCAAGAAAACAAATGTCCAAGTACTGCAGAAAACCAGTTTACAAATATATTTTATTGTTCCTACCACCTCATCATAGCGATCACAATTTCCCTACCAAGTTGTCAAATGAAAGGGTCTAGATAAATTTGTGACAACCGATACGGTGAAGATGCGTTAAGAGACAGGTCAAGAAAGTCAGAAATCATTGAAGCTGGTGAAAGATTAACATAGAATCTAATCAGCAGTTGAAGTAGGAAGATTGTTTTGTGATATTTACAGAGCATTATGATCACTCGTCAAGTTTGGCATGTAACGTGATGACAATAAAGTTTGTGCAGCTAAACTATTGGAAATGTTCAGTTGTTTATGAGGAAATATGAAAACGGTTATACTGATTTTCTTCCTCTTTTGTCGTCTATTGATACCAGGCTGTAATCCAGTGCCGTTGTTTTCTGTATTGTCTTGCGCTTCTTGGGTGTTTTAAGTGATGGATCTTTTATTTCTCGTATTTTTGCGTTTTGTTTTATTAAAGTTCATAATACAAATTATGAACTCGATGGTTTCCAGATAACACGCAAATATGTATCACACCATAAACTCAATTGCTGGCTAACATCTGTTGCTGAAGTGAATACAAAAATAACTTCCAAAGTATAACATATTTATCTATTTTCTTATATTTAAGCCTAGGGCCGTGGGAAAGACAAATATGCCTCCTAAGGCTAGAAGGTTTGATAGTGTCGCATTCATGTTTATTTAGAATACTACTGATGCTGTTTATTCACCGTTCACGTCGTCTATCTCTGGCTGTACATCCAATGCTGTTTTTCTTGTTATTTGCTTTTTTTTTTTTCGGCATTTTATAAAGCTTTAATATCATATGATGCAAAACCTCTCTCTTTTTTGCTAGATTTATTATATCTGTTGACATCATTTTCTCATGGAAACCCAAAGATAGTTTTTCAAGCATTTCTTCTCACTCGCGATGTTTCTTTCGCGCGATCTGGTATGTATCTTTTATCATGATAGAAAAATGTTGGCCATTTAAGTACCACAAGAGTTGATAAGCAACTGTATTGTTCTCTTGTCATCGTTTTTCCATCTCTCCCAAACTGTGTAATAATGTAATAAATTGATTGTATATTTGACTGCTGTTTTAAACTGTTCCTGAATCCTCTCATACACATGAGCTGATTTTGGTATGTATGCTACAATTTTGTTAAAACATAAAGTTTCAATACGAACGATTAACGTTATTTTTTAATCTCTAGAAGTTATGACATTTAAGCTTATTATCAGTAAGCAAATCAAAGGACGCTTTTATACGTTAAATACAAAATTAATCAACATAGAATCATATTAAAAGTAATGTAGGGCTAGACAATATAGGAAAAAGAAAAAGAAAAACACGTTTTTGGAATAAATTTATAGACTACTAGCGTAAAGCAACGGAGTTATTGAAATTATTTTTAAAAATGAGCATTTCATAAACAGACGAATTTAATGTTTCAGCAGGAAAAGTATAGCAGATGCTTTTGTACTACTCAGAACGCCACCCCCCACCCCCAGTACATTGGTCTGCCTTTATTTCAATGCCTCGTGAGTTCCAATATAATACCTTTATAGTTATATTGTTCTCAGGTTTTATCAACTTGGGCCCAATCCAACTCCAGCGTTGTCTCTCCATCTCTTGATTCATTGGCCTTTGCTTAGTTCATTGTGAAAGCTTCACATCAATGATTCTATCCTATTATTTGCCCGGCTCTCTAGCGTAGTTGGCTAAACCGAATTGCGCGGAGACCGGGTGACGAACTCCTTGTGGTCCGGGTTCAATCCCGGGGGTGGGCAGGAAAGCCACATTCTTTCCCAGATTTACGGTGTTTACAATGGAATCAAGGCCGAAAGGTTGCGATATCCATAATACCGAGCCTAAGGGTTAACAACTCATGGCTTCGGGATACTAAAACAAACAAACAAACATCTTATTTTTTAATTCCCCCTGTTCTGCGCAGTATGAATCATGTACCGGAGTATTACTTAAATATGCTATCAAAATTATGATGCTCTAAAACTCTTAGCAATAATTTGTATTTCATAACATAATAATAAAATAGTTAGCTTTAAAAGCGATTAATTAAATTACAGTACATTAATTAGACTTTGAAAATACACAGCAGTTTAATTTACGAACTGATTTAACGAATAATGTCGAAACATGAGAATATATCTTATATAATAGTATTGGTGGGAGACCGTTCTGACTGATGAATATATCATCTGTCTTTTAACATATACAGATAAAGCAAACCATATACCGGGTATATACAAACAACTGGACTAATTCACTGGGTTCAACAAGAATTAGAGTTAAACACGCACTATGCTATATTTAATGATGGTACACATACAGAAACATAATGGGGATAAACTGACAGATCCAGTGCCCAGGGGACTTATTTAAATGTTAAAGGTTCAAATCACCGATGCTCTTAGGGAAAGAAAACATTACAGATGGGATGGGTTGTGGTAGTGCCAAGTAATGATGTAAACAATTAATGGTGACAGATAAAGAATACGCGGGTCAGTTGAACGCCATTTGTTGTTGAATCTCACAACCAGATTAGTAACAATTTAACAGGGAAAGATTGTGGGAAACGTTGTTGTGGCGGGTTTGTTGTTTCTGTGAATTTTTTTTTTCTGGTGTAAAATGGTGTTTTTTTTTGTTGATAAAGACTTCGGTCCAAAGTCTGCGTCTCTTCCTCTCGATTCGCTGAACTCCCGAAGCATATTTATTTTTACATTATTTCATTTCTTTGTCGGAAACCATACGTCCCATTGTTAAACTGAATTGCCAGGGATGTCATTTTCCAGCTCAAAATATTAGCGGGATATCCCGTTTTTAGCTCAAGATGCTATGGTCACCCTAACCAGTGATCAAGCTGGTTAGCAAATGATCTTACTGAATTCGATTATTTATGTACAATGTCAACCACGTATTTTACTCTGCTGTTGGATGTTTCTAGTATGTCCAGTCCTTCCTGCTTCAGGTGCCTAGTTTAAGGGGAATGTTGGCAATCATGTCTGTCCAGACCTTTCTGTCATTTAATATTTGTATCATATTGATTATACACATTATTGTTTTAAAGCTGTTTAGCTGTTGTAAATTTCAACAAACAACCATGCTTCCGGTCAATGTGACGGATAGGAACGTTCACTGTTTTTAGTTGGGGCAAGCTTTTGCTTATGACAATAGTTAGGCATTGCATTTTCCTGTATATATAGTCTGAAAGGATATAATTCTGTCGCCCAGCTACTGAGCTGAGTTGATGACGTCACACTGTGAGCTACATATTTAATTTGGAAGCTTTTCAACTGTGCCCAACGTGGCTTGTGATGCCAACTGCAGAGGCACATAAGTGCGAGTAGCCTGTTTCTAAAGATAACTGGTGGTGCCTTTTAAGATTAATTGCGTGTGCAACTACTGATCTATTGTAACTGCTGCTTCTCTTCGGCGACGAATTACATTTATAGTGCCGGACTATATGTGTTGACACTTCTGTCGGCTGCCTTATGCATTTAATGTGTGTAAATGCTACTGGTTTCGATGAGAACTGCAGCCTTTGTCAAGTTTCTCCTCCAAGAACAGTGATGGATATTCTGTGTGATTTTCGTTGGTACAGGAACGGAGCAACTATAGGGTGACCCGTTTTCTACAAGGTTGGAGCTGCAATTATCTGATTACCTGAAAGAAGTTGCACGATGCAGCAAAATATGCCAGTCACAAAATTTGTTGTTGTTGTTGTTGTCTGTATCTTTCTTGTTCAAATATTACTGTCGGTTGGCCAGCTGTTTACTGTGAAGAATGTTTAGCTTGGTAAAGAAAAAGTAAAACACGCGCTGATATTGACAAATACATTCTTGGATCATTTACTAACCCCCAAGGAATAAACGGCTGAAATTCATGGAGCATATCAAGATGAGATATGGAATAAAGAAATTAGAATAATAAATGTAAGCATCATCATCATGCAGGAGATCCTTTGCAGCTTTCATCACGGTCACCCTGAAAGAAACCCTATCTCTTGTCAGCTCTCCCGTCTCATGCTCTTTTCTACCCAAGATGTTGTCAGTTATATCCATCTTTGTGCTGCTCGACCCCTGCCTCTTCTTTACCGGTACCGTGCCTTCTGCTATTATTGTTTCCAATTCCTCGCGATGTTTGATGTGGGTGCCTATAAACCGGTAATTCTCTGACATACATAAGTAGGGTGGGAGATGTTAAATATAGATGCGGGCTGAATAATCTAAAACATTTGCAATGTTGTTGATAAGAACATTTGTAGGAAGAAATAGATGAACAACAATTAGCTATAACAAAACAGATAATGAAATTAGCAGTTTTATACAGGAATTCACACTGATGTCATACATGATACTGTGAGCTTTGACGTGGATTAGAAATGGTTAAACACATAATTATAATTTCAGATTTTATATCTAATGAAATATCATTCATTTAAAAAGAAGCTATTTTCCTTCATGTGTGTTGATGTAAAGGCTATTAAAATGACCATATAAGTTATTTGTGTGAACTTCATAAAATACTAGAGACACAATTGCAGATATAAACAATCTATTTCAAGCGAATGAAAGAAGAAGAAGAATAAATCTGTTTGAACGAAACTTTTTAATGTTTATTACTTCTTTCTTTCTTTCTTTATTTATTTTGTATGCACTAGATGAACGATTATATTGATAAGCAAGCAATCTATTGTTGATATTTGATTATTTCTCATTTATGATAATACAAATGTGACTTTTGATTTATTCAGCATTGTTACAGCTTTTATTATTGTCTGTTACACGGGGAATAGTCTTGATAAACTATGCATTTTTTTTTTATATTTTAAACTCATAATATTTTTAAAGACTTTGTGTTAAGCCACAGACATTTTATGCAGGAACTAAAAATTAGTTCCACTACTAACACTGACACCGGCTATTAGCAGCTGGTCTTTTGTGAGTAAGCTCTGCAGCCCCTGGGCTTGGTAGACGACACAAATGTTTTGATCTGTGGTTTTCTCTCCTAGTCCTGAAGCTTATGCCACTCGGCGATTTGCTTTCGCGGACAATTAATCACCTCGCTCCAGTGACTAGCCTCTTGTCCTTCACATTTCAACCCAATCTCCAGACGTCCGATGACCTCATTTTTGGTCATACGGTCCCAGTCCAACACAAGCAGCTCTAGGGAAATATTCTGAAAGACAAACATAAAGAATAAATAATATGTATATAGTTTGACATATAAACTAAACATTAAGTGATCGAGGCTGTAAAAAAAAAAAAAAACTCAACTTTTCTCTGTTATGTGAACAGAAAGATAATGTGATCAATTTAAAGTTACCATGGTAACCATGTGGTTGATGTTGATTAGGAATTTCCTGCGGATGCACACAACTCGACAGTGTGGTTTATTCATTTAGGCAAGAGAAGGATTCATTTTGTGCTTCATTATATGTTGATTTAGCTCTGTGGTATTGCACCTGACGAGATACAGCAAAATATGCCAGGCAATAAATTGTGCAATGTTATGTTTGTGTCCGCATTATTTACATTAACAACAGGGAAACATTGTTTTAATTCCAAAATACCCGGTTCGATTCAATGCAGGCTTTTTGGCAGCAGGCCGCTTTCTGAGAATATTATGGAGCGGTGATGGTGCTGCTGATAGCAATGTTACTAAAAGTAAAATTGCCAACCAAAAAAAACAAACAGCCAACAAATAATGCGATAGGGAATGTAACGAACATTAGGGGATATGCAGCTAACTCTAAAATAAACTGAATGTTAACATGTACGTGGTATTTCGGACATGTACAGTCTCAAATATTGGAGCGAATCTAGGCGATTTTGGAGTTAAAAACTCACATCATAACGCGGGGAATTCCACAAAAAATCTCCGCTTTAAACAATCAGTGCAGTTCCAAAACTTAGAGTGCCTGTTACAATCTGATTTTATGTCCATCTTGCTGTTCTTCTGAGTTTTGAGAATTGGCTAGGTCTTCTGGTGTGCTACTCTCTTTCTGGGACTCTAAATTGAGTTTGGTAAATTTGGAGCTTTTCCAAGTACAGTCCGTTTAGAAACGCATTTGTGAATATTTAAAATGCTACTATTACTCAACAAACATTGAATCGAAGTTTCTAGCATACTGTAGAGAAACATAAATTATAACTTTTTTATGAGAAATCATTTTAGTGACATGTGTCAAAAGCCACGTTTTATGTCTATTTATTGTATGCAAAAACCGACACAATGCACAGAAACATACACACACAAAAATATATATACACACAAATATAATTATCGTCATTATAATAAATTTCACCATTAATATTAATGTACACCAAAAAGCAATCGCATGTACATGTATATTTAAAACTGACCCACTATGAATGTGGGCATTGAACATAGTCTATAAAACTGCTTGTGTGGGTCCCAGCGTCAAAGTTGAAACACAAACAAGTCAACTCAATATACCATAACAAGCATGTCATAAAAGTGACCAGTTAAGGTTTTGCCGAAATCGGATGTGCTGAACCGAAAGGAGCATAAAAACAGAAAAAGAGGACTACAATGCACAACAGTGGTGTGCTAACTTAACATAGTGTTCTCCACAGACTCTTAATGAATGAAAGCTTCCATAACGGTCGCTAACTAGATGTAATACTGGCGCTAATATCAATTCAACGAAAGTTCAGTACTCAGAAGAAAGGTTAAGTGGGTTCATTTCTCTGCAGGATTTATAAAAATGTCCAGGCTTCCTAGAGAAGAACAATGCAAAACTTTCGAAAAAAAAAAAAAAAAAAAAAAAAATCTGCTTATAGAAAAAGGCTCCAATAAAAGGACACAACATATTATCAGTTGACATTTTTGAGGGAGATATATTATTAATTATGTTGTGTAGTTCATAATTTGTTCGAGAAAGGCCACCGGCCCGAAACGTTGTGTGCACGTTTTTTGCTTCCCCGTTTCGTTAAGCTGTTTAGTCGCATTTCACTGGAATTACTCCAAATTTTCTTGAAGTGACGTAACCATCAGGTTACTTATGTGATTTAGTGCCCCCGGGGCGTATCCATGAATGTTTCAGTCGTCATTTTGATAAACCCATGACCAATGTTTCAGTCGTCATAACTGATAAACCCATGGGTATGTAGTGAGAGGTAAGAAGAGTAGGTGGGGTTTTATTTGGAAAGAGTGAATGAGCACTGTTTGAAAACAGGGAACCTCGCGTACAACGTCACTACTTCCAGTATGAGACTGGAACTGGATGCGGTAACGGCAGCGTTGTGATGGCTTGAGAGCGGCAAAGCCTGTGTCGTGCTGCTACTGGCGAAGTCGTGCTTGCTTGTCGTGCGCTATTCGTGTATGTCTATTTTTCCAAACTGAGCTCTAACCGAAACTATCAAAACTGTAATCTTTTTTCACAAAAAGTGTGTATTATAGAAAGAATCGCCAAGAAGAGCGACAGTAGCTAATCTATCAGCTGCTCGTTACCCCACACACTTGAATTTCCCCGACATAAAATCCCAGATATGCTCCTGATGTGAGTCTTATCAAGTGATGCAAGCCGCTCTGCACGCAAGATGCCAGTTAAAATTTTTCGAAGCATGCTCCTCGAGTCCCTTAAAGTTACAACAGGCTTTGCCGCTCTCAAGCCATCACAACGCTGCCGTTACCGCATCCAGTTCCAGTCTCATACTGGAAGTAGTGACGTTGTACGCGAGGTTCCCTGTTTTCAAACAGTGCTCATTCACTCTTTCCAAATAAAACCCCACCTACTCTTCTTACCTCTCACTACATACCCATCTGTTAGTTAGTTAGTTAGTTAGCTGGGTTATCATCATTGCATTCCGGACATGTCCATAGGTGCTCAGATCCTCCCCTCAGTATGAAACCCAACGTCCGATGGCTAATAGTACCAGTTCTATGTTGATTAACAAGTTTTCTGACGTATCCGGTGTGCGTCTCGTTTTTTGCTGTGCCGATCTTAATTCCCAAGTCTGCCATTCTTGCGAGTGATGTAGATTCACTGCCACCAAAGTCCTCTATCCTTCCCATTTCTCTGAGGGCATTGATAATATCAGCATGATCCATAGGCTGACCGTCGGTAGTGATAGCGGATACAGCCAACCTGTCAGCTCTTTCATTTCCATCGACGATAGCCATCTGTATATATTATGATGTCACCTAGGAGTTAGTTTTCATTTATCAGCTCTTGAATCGCTGACTGTATTTCACCAGTTTTCCATTCCGTGTATCCTCGGTCCAAAGTAACTATCATACTATGCTAGGCTGTTATGTTGGGCGACACTGTAATCCATTCCTCACTATGCGCTATTATCAGATCAGCAGTACAAACACTTCTTAAAGTGACCTCTGCTTGTGCCATCCAAGAATCACCACTTTTCAGCTGATATCCCTTGCTATCCACCCAAGGCCTTATGCAGAAGGTATTCACTGTCCGTTGAAACTTTAAAGTACATTTTCGCCTGTAAAGCCTTGTATAGTGAATGTTTTCTTAAACATCTGTTCTATCATTGAAGGTGTTAGATGCTTGCATGTTTTGAAAGATCTTTAACATTCAGATGTGGACAGTTGATGCTTCAGGACCAGCGCTCACAATGACCATGAGTTTGTAACGCCTTTACTGGGCAAAGACCTATTATAGACTCAGTTCTCCGGCCTATCTTCAGTTTCAAGCAATAGCTATGCCTCTTTGTGCATTTAAAGTAACAACCATATGTTGCACAATGCTGGGTGGACAATGGATTGAAAAGTTGTGGTATACAGTACCTATGGAGATATACTTTCCTTGTGGGCAGGGACTCCAGTATGTCAACTACTTTCCGGAGTAAGAACGTCTCATGACAGTGCATCAGATTGAACAGTTTGAACTTGGTCTTTTAGAGAGAGAAATGAAAGCCAACCAACGAACGACCATCAGGAGAAGGGCTTTTTTCTCGTGCGGATTCCGAGGCTCTATCGGACGGAGCTGGGGGTGAACTCAGTGCCATCTAACAAGCATGCCATAAAAGGCGACTAATTACAAATTTGCTGAAATCGGATGTGTTGAAAAGAAAAGGGCCGATATTGCAGCTTAGCTGCTAGCCACAACAAGCAAACTGCGCTATTTAGGATAAGCACAGAAGAAAAAGAAGAAGAAGAAGGAGAAGAAGAAGAAGAAGAAGAAGAAGAAGAAGAAGAAGAAGAAGAAGAAGAAGAAGAAGAAGAAGAAGAAGAAGAAGAAGAAGAAGAAGAAGAAGAAGAAGAAGAAGAAGAAGAAGAAAAAGAAGAAAAAAAAAAAAAAAGGAAAAAAAAAAGAGTTTATAGTTATTTCCATTATATCGGTATGATTCAAATTCCATAACTACACCATACATACCTGAAGTCCCTCATTGTAGGGAACATCAAATAAAAATGACTCATTGAAAACTGGGTTCAGCGTTCTTTTCTTCACATGCGTTTTCTTCTTGGCAATTCTTTGTCCATTGTACATCAGATAGATCTTCACGTAGGGATCTAAGGACATTTATTTACATTTAATACTGACGACTTCTACGAGGGTAAACATTTATTCTATGTATGGACAAGTATGGGCAATTTTTGGCAGATACACACATTCATTTATTTTTGGCTTCTTTTTCAGCATTCTGATCTCTTTGGGTTCATTGCTCCAGATATCACCAAGATCCAGTCATCGCCGTGACTGGTCTTCTCCTTTCAGTTGGTGGCTTGTAGGTCTGCCTTTAAATGATCTCTCCATCTGTCTTTTTTGGCATGCTTCGTTGACTGTCAGCAATCACATCTTTTATGTATTCAGTTTTTATCTCTCTGTTATCTGCCATTCTCTTTCGTATGCTCCACTATTGCAGTATATTACCCACGATGCCAGAAATTAGTGTGGATTAAAAATAGAGTAAGAAGATTATGTGTTCGTACAAACTTCGGCAAAACCAGAAATACTTTTATATTTGGATATTGTAGTTACAGGTAACTGGACAGATGTAATACCAGATAAAGTAACACTTGATTTGAACTCATCTTAATTGCATGGTCGTATTACTAGACTAGGTCACAATGGTATCACACCATGAAACAGATGTTTTTTTTTTTTTGGCTTCGCCTTTTCAGTTCTTCTTTTTCTTTTCCTTCCTTTGTGTTTTTCTCTTTTTTTTATTGTTACTCATTTTCGTCTAATAATTTTTCTTGTCTTTTTTCTTTCTCTATGTCTTCTTCTTTTTCTTTTACTCCTGCTCCTTTTCCTCCTTCTCCTTCTTCGCTGATTTCTTCAGGGTTCGGCTTTGGATCATCCATTGGTGACAGTGATCTTGCCGTGTTCTTTATCATAGTGAACTTTTCTATTATGAAATGCCCAGCTATTTGAGGCATTCCAGATACACATGTTTTCATCTTTGTCTGTCTCTACTGTGTAGTATTTTTTAGGCCAAAACTATTGCATCTGTCCAAATCTCTTTGTTGATATACATTAAGATTTCATGGTTTCAGGCCAATATTTTTATCACAACTGATGGCTGATTTGGTCAAAACACAATGGCTGTCTTCACTTTAAAGGACATGTCCAGATACATAGAGAATACTGTGGCCAAAATTCGCTCACTGCTACTGTAGCTTTCTATTAATCATACAAGTATCAATCACTGTAATTGGTACTTGAATACGAACTGAATTATCATTCAACTTCAAACAAACACTCAACTTGTTCGACAAAACACATTTATGAACAGCATTGACTACACATTATTCCTTAGGAAAAACACTTTACTGTTTATTTTTTTTTTTTTTTTTTAAATTATTACCGAATGCTTTTAGCTTTAATGTGTTTTCTGATTTGTTTATATGTGTCTTCTCTACAGGGAATCCTCAGATTGTCCTAGAAATTGCAACTCCCACAGAATTTAACTGAAACTGCAAAGTGACATTGTATAGATGCTGATAGCCAATATCCCAGAAACGTTCCTTCTCTCCCAGAACTAGGAGTTTCTATTGATGTGGCTGCGGGGGAAGAGGAATTGTCCGAACAAAATGGAGTGCGGGGTAGTCAATAAGGATCGGATTAAAGTAATCACGGAAGCGTGAATTTAGCTGGCAGACACGAACACTGTGATTACATTCTATATGATGCGAACAGTGAAGTGACAGTTTTTACCAAGGGTATTTAAGTGACTAGGCATTATGCAACGAGAACGAGAATCAACCAAGTAAGAATAGTAAATGACCTTTTTATCTATGCCGGTCTTGCATGGAGATATTAACGATAGACTGATATGTTTATTGACTCAATCGACTCTATGTGGATGATAGGGTCAACATGATGCCGACTGCCTTTACTTCCAGGAAACTATCTGGTATCAATTTTGAAAGGTGCTGGCCTGGGAACTAATGCTAATTTTGAAAAAGAAATATTAGTCTAGAAGCGGATTCGAACCCAAGACCTTAACACTGCAAGGCGTGCATCCAGCCACTAGGATACCAACCAACCAACCAACCAGGTGTTTTAGCCTAATGGCATGCTTGCCTGCTGGTGCGAATTAAATTAATGAGAAATTTGTTTTAATTACTCGGTCATTCTGGTCGACCTAGTCTGATATGGTGTCAGTAAATGTTCTGGGAAAAAAAAAAAAAGGTTGCCTTTTGTATATCGACCACATCAACTATTGGTCTTTTAAAAAAAAAATGCTAACGCAAAGTACTCAATGTGTTTCACATGTATGGAAAGGGATTCTATACTTAGGAAGTGTATGTGACTGAATTGTGCATAAATGTTATAGTAGTAGATTTTTACCCCACTAGGACATCACACAAGCGATAAACACCCGATGACACAAAGTGCCACCATGTGGAAGAAGATCACATGTGGAGAGGTCCCAGAATCCGCGTTAAGCAATTAGACCATATTTATGGTCGGGTTATATTGCGTCCCCTGGAGAAGGAGATGACTGGATTATCATCCTAAATGTTATCTAGCGAATCCCTAAGAATACAAACAGAAGGCTGATATAAGCTTTCTTTTAAACGTTTTCATTTAATATATATGGCTCTCTTTGTTGAGCTCCACAGTTATAGCTTCAGCCTAAATTGGTTACCTCTTTAGCGAACATGAGAAAGAGACAGCGTTGGATTGGTTACTTGATCCTGAA
The DNA here is from genome assembly GCA_905116865.2 of Candidula unifasciata. NCBI lineage: Eukaryota > Metazoa > Mollusca > Gastropoda > Stylommatophora > Geomitridae > Candidula > Candidula unifasciata. Next base: position 30,860 of record CAJHNH020000908.1, read on the forward strand.
GAAACAAACTTTATTTTTGTTTTTACAGAAGAAAAGTAACACAGAATACAATAAAATATAGCCGAAATGAGAATCTATCATGAGAAAAGGAATCTAAGCATCTAAGGAATAAGTGAAAGAATGAAGAAGAGGAGAAAGGGGAGAAAAGAAGAAGGAGAGAAGAAGAAGAAGAAGAAGAAGAAGAAGAAGAAGAAGAAGAAGAAGCAGAAGAAGAAGCAGAAGAGAAGGAGTATAAGCATAAGAAGAAGTAAAAGACAACATCGGAGACAAATAACTTTCTCAGCATACGATGACTGGATGTTTTAGTATATTTTAAAAGTATTGTCACAACGGCAATGCTTTTAGATCCTGCTATGATTTAAGACTATTACGTCTGTTTTCCTATATATCTTAGAGATTGATGAGAAGAGCACTGACCCGAAAGACCACTGATATCCATTTTGGGTAGATTCCTGGCCTTGAGTACCACTACACCGAGTCTGTTGGCAGCCGGCTGGTAGCAGAGAGAGACGAGCAATTCTCCGTGTCCTTGGTTACGAAACTGTCAAAGATACAAAGAACATGAACTTTTTTCATCATTATCATTATAATAATGATCTAATTTTATCGTCAAGCGTCGTGAGAGGGGAGGCAGGGGGGGGGGAGAGAAGAGAGAGAGAGAGAGAGAGAGAGAGAGAGAGAGAGAGAGAGAGAGAGAGAGAGAGAGAGAGAGAGAGAGAGAGAGAATGAAATAGGGTGGTGGTAAATTTGTAATAAATTCTTTTGTAAATAGTAATGACAATTGGCATTATATATTGATGTAGATGGTCTTTAATGTCAAATCTGTTTATACATAAAGTTACAATTTGGAGGATCAAGCTCATGACCGTTTTATTCAATATGGCTCGGTCTCACTCCGCAGAACAGCTAGTCTCCTGCCAAGAGTGTCCCCCACAGTACAAGCCCCAGATCTCTAATGACGATGCTCAGAGATCTCTGTAAAAAAAAATGCACCCACGAAGTTAACGAAGCATCTGTGAAACGAATGCGCGACCTTAGGCTCTTGAGGCAAACACTTTAACCACTTAACACTTCATTACGGTGACCCCTGTATTTATCTGTATGTACAGCAAAAGATTTATGAGAATATGATGTAGGCGGTGGAAGACATTGCTTGGGCATGAAAAAGGAAAACCAGGATGGAAAATGTGACAAGGAAGTCACGAAAGAACAAAACGTTTGAGAAGTAACACGTTAAACTCATGCCGCGACAATAATGGTACAGAGCTCCCTTGTACGTTTAATAGAAAACTTGTCTTGACCCACGCAGATCTTGTCACACTCAAAATAGACGTGGGTTGTGATTTTAATGCCTCTCTGTAGCACATTACAACACTATAGTCTACAAAGACGGAATCTTGCCAGCTAAAAAGTTGCCCCCTTGGGGAAAAGGTATGAAGCAGAGGTTCTCAACCTTCCTAATGTCGTGACCCATTAATACAGGTCCTCATGGAGTTTCTGCCCAGCCCCTTTCCAATTTCGGGCTGCTACCCAAAGGTTTGAACACTGCAATCACAAAATATCAGGCTAACAGGACAAAGATACCCGTTTCAACCCTCAAATTTTTTTTTTAAATTGGGGCACTTGTAACAGCTTCACCAGTTCTGCAAAACCTATAGTCCTTTGTGGGCAGAGATGCTGATGGCTGATAATTGCTGGTGGTCATCATTTCCCTTCAGGTTAGCTGTCCTTATTATTAACACCTAAGGGACGAGAATCACACAGGAGTAAATTCATGAAACCCTGTTCAACAGTAAAATACAGTTATATCATGGCCCCATTACGGTACGGCTACAATGTACGCTGCAGCCTGATGTGAGAATAGCAAAGAAAAATGTAGGTAGGATCAAATTGTCTGGTCATACAGAACCGCTGCTTCGCCATTTACTAGAAATCGACCAACAACAAATTAGCTGGAGACAGCGTCGTGATAGTTACAATATAGGCGAAGTAATGGTTTAGCTAGCTATGGGACGTTAGCAACTGTCTAGATTACGCTTGCTACTAACAGAAATTTCAGGTGCCGGTCAATATTTCACTCGTGCCCGTGTAATTTAGCCCAGCAATTTTTTTTTTCCGACGCCATCCTGTCAAAGTCACAGATTACTTGGATCCGTTCTACGGCGAGAAAAAAAAATACAACGAATGTGTGTACAGTGTAGTTATTACTGCTCTTGTTCTTTTGAATTCCTTACTAGAAAATTGTTCATTATTGATAGACATAAATCCCGACTCTATTTAGTCCTTACTCTAACTGTTAAAACACCGACTCTCTTAAAAGAAGCAGCTCACAAAATTGGACTAGTTATCAATCAAGATAAGACAGAATACACGATAATATCAAAATCGGGGAAAGGATATAAACTCTGGCCACACACAAGTCGATAACATGAAAATCAAACGAACGGAAACTACTCGGTTGCAAACTTTATCTGCTCCAACATGCTGAGAAAAGCTGATCGCACAGAAAGCAATGGCAAACTACTGGAATAACCACAACAGTAAAAAAATGCTGAGTTTGGTTCTGCAATATCCTGTAAACTTTAAATGCCCTTCAACATCTGCTAAAGTCAAAGTCTCTATCTCGCAACACCAAGATCAAAATATATAAAACGTTAATAAGACCAGCCATTTTATATGCAGGGGATGGAAAAGTTCAAGGTACATAGAAGCGCTTTGGTTCCTGAGTTCTTACTTGGTATTGCCGGCAAATTACCTGGAATACATTTTAGGCTGGGGCGACCTGGAAGCAAAGGTCAGTATGGATCAAAACCCACTCGAACCTAGACAGTGAGACTGGCAGGCAAGCGTTTAGTACACGGCTTCCGCTGCTCTCTAATGGGAGCATCTTATTGATTTCCAGTCCAGATAATTCAGGTGTGCAAGGTAACGAGCAGGCTGATAGATTTGCTGCTGTTGCTCTTTTGGATCGTGAACTTATCGATGATAAAGCAGACATCGTGAAGGCTCTCTGGGAACTAATGGAGAGTGGAATAGACCAGAGAAAATTAATATAATGAAAGACTAACTCAATGGGCTTCTGGAAGATATTCGGGGGGAAAGGGGGGGGGGGGGGGGTAACACTGGCGGACTTTATCAGGCTGCAACTGGTACTATCTGCATGTTGACTATTCTTTTGCTACTGAGAAAAGGGACAGAGCACGTCTGAGACTGTGTCGGGTACAGTGATGCCAATTCTTGATTGAATGATTGCTTGATTTATTCATTGTAATGAATTGTACTTTAAAACAAGTAGGTTGTGTTTGAGGGAATTACTTAACATACACAATTAGTCTTAAAGCTCCGAACTTTAATATGAAAAAAAAAAAACAGTGAATTGGTGTAGCAATACACTGCTATAGAAGAATTAAAAAAAAAACAATGAATTGTTTACAGCGGCCAAAAAACGCATTAGGGAGTTGCTTGGTCGTCAGAGAGTTCAAAACTATATGTAGATTCGTCAATTATATTTCTCTTCGAGGAAAGAATTCTAGTACTTAAGGACTGAACATTCATTATATCTTTTAACAGATCACATTAAATATGGAACATAGACAGGGAAACAACTGGAGCACCTCAGACAATTCATTATTAAAACATATTCAAACTGCTACATTCTGCGCATTTCGCAGTGATTTAAGTGTAACACAGTACACTGACGTATTATTTGAAAGGTTATACATTATAGACGACACCTGAAGCTGGTAAACAGGTAGGAAAACGACAACGTAATATATGAGTGCTGAGAAGGGTAGTTTTGAAATACAATAAACCCACAGTGAACACGAACTCCAAAAGACCGAAGAAACAATTTGCTTTAAATGAAATTAGAGCTAACTAAGGACTCATATTTAAGTTTTGCAACTAATTCTGACCTACTGGCTAGATAACGCGTGACACGCACACGCACACACACGCGCGCGCGCACACACACACACACACACATCGTGATTGTAACTGACTCAGAAAGCCAAAAGAGGACGGCGAGAACAAGCATGCTTCGCTACCGAGGTCACGGATGAAAAACATTGGAACTTTTCTGCGGAGAGACCGGTGTTTGGGGAAATGTATAGGCGGGCAGACTGGCTGGCTCTGTATAGCTTAGTTGAATATTAATGTGTGATAAGGCAGACGTGAATAAGGCCTTTTTAGTGTATGTGTACAGTTCGGAGCAGCAAGTGGATCATCGCAGTCTGGTGAGAGTAATGCAGCGAGGAGCAACAAGGGGCTGTAGCCGATATTCGATCTTCAGATGAAAAGCAAGACGGACATATAATAAGACCGCTACTGGTACCACTGACATTGAAACTCTGCGCTAGCTGCTGATGATGGCGATGGAGCGCTTAAAAGAACGCCTCGAGTGCTCTGATGTCGGTTTTTGAATTAACTTAACTCCCCCTGAAAGGCCTCCAAAGGTAAGATTTGGCTACAATGTCGTAGGAGAATATCATGTGATGAGATTCCAAGAGGTCACAATCTCTACCCTGTGGAAATCTCGTATTACTGTCTCAAAACCAGTGTCGTCCATATTGTACACATCATATTTACGCAACCAGTTGTTTTCCCCATCTTCACCAACTTTATTTGCTTTAAACAGAAAAAAAAATCAGTAATGATGAAATTGATTGTCTCACCTGAAACCGATACAGCCAACCAGCAGCAGCACTGAGAATGTGTTCACGATCTTAAAGTATTGCCGATAAGGTAAACTTAGCAATTTTATACTTTTCAATAACTTGATTTCTTCAATGCACCATGGTTTACTTTTTCTATGATTTTTAGTTTTGTTTGCAGATTTATGCCTGTTTACTTCCTGTTGCATGACTCCCGTCTTACTGATTGTAAGTTCTATATAAACTTATTTTTACTCGTACTGACTACGTTTTACAGAATAGAAACAACAATCTGTATTGTTAAATTACAATACTGCAATTTGAACACCTCAATGAACTGAATCATATCCTATCCCAGATACAGATTTTTTCATGTTAACCAAGTGCATGGTAACGAGGGTTTATTTTAGTCCAAACTGTACAGAGATGTTTCTGAAGTCTGAAGCCCCAGATGAGGAGTCGATTTACAAGCTAATGTAAAAGGCAACGAATTACGTAATAGTACTTAAATGGGTGGTGTTATTCCGAAACGAACAGACATCGCAGCTTAGTTGCAACCACCAACTTAACATATCAGCCGACTGAGGGCGAACGTAGAAACATTCAAAAAAGATTAGAAATAAAAATATTTAAAAAAACAACTCACCTTCAAATGACGTGGTGTTATTTCTCTAGTAATGAGGACATCTTTTCCCTCTAAATCCGGGCCTGACAGCGGGTAGATTACTTCTCCAATGATCTCATCACGCGAGAACCGATCAAAACAGAGGACAACAAAGTGAAGAGTGGTGGTGGGAATCTGGTTGCTAGTTACGCCGTAGAAGGTAAAGGTTTCATCATAGGTCGGGGATAGCGTCTTTCGTAGAACTCGAGTTTTGCATTTGTGTTTCTTCTCTGGCAGCAGTTGTAGCTTAACGTAGGGGTCACAGCCACCAAGACTGGGGTCTCTTGGTGGGAGCTCGTCGGCCTTGACGATGGTTACTATCAGGGCACACTTCTGCTCGTCGTGGGACACGGAGAAAGTTAGGCTTCCTAATTTTGTTGGGCGCTCATGAGACACAACATTCCGATCTCTCAAAGCATCTTCTTTTTCTGGTGTCGCTCCGTCCTTTTCCTGCTCTACGTGCATTTCCGCCTTCACACAGTGAGCTTGTTCTGGAGAGTGACCAGAAGTAAACCCCATCATAGGAATCCTGTCAACACTGGCCTCTCCACCCGGTGGGGTTATTGGGCTTGTACCTTTTGAGGTCATTATCTTCGTGCTGCTTCGAATGGACATGTTTTTCTGGAAACTTCCAGAATTGCTCTCTTGCAGGCCCTTTTTGATTGCCGATGACAGCCGGTTCTGGGCGTTCTGCATGACTCGTCGCCTGTAGCATTGATAAACTACAGCAGTCATTCCTACCAGGAACACGAAACAACCAAAAACGATTCCAGAGACAGCAACGGACGAAACTGAAATCACAAAATTAAATAAAATAACAGTTAAAAAAAAAAAGCTAATAGAATAAAGTCAACCTTTAGTTTATTGTGTATTCCCGAGCTTAGTGGTAAAATTATAGTAGTAGCTAAGATGCGGGTTTGCCGGTTCAATGTTTATATATATCGAATCCCCAATGCTAGGATTGGCATAATACCTTCTTCTTCTTCGTGTTCACTGGCTGTAAACTCTGGCGGAAAGTTCTGGTTCTTCATCCACTTTCGGACTGCAGATCTGCCTTATTTGTATGCAGACTGCTGGTTCATTGCCTCTCAGGCAGACGCACTTCGACTTCGAAGGACGCTCCCAATTAGCCTACTCTTAGTCTACATGCTTTTGGGTGGGCAGTGGTTCTATTCTTGTTTTCAATATAACAGAGCCCCGGAACCCGCACGGGGAGGCATGATAGCGTAAAGCTACTTCCATAGCATTTACTTCCGCAAAATGTGTTCGAATATTCACATTAAAGGCCACAACACACACAATGTGTTTGAATATACACAATAAAGGCCACAGTACACAAAATGTGTTGCCTACGTCCTTTCATCAAGTTTTTTTTTTTTTTTTTAAATTCTGATACATTATGGTTCGAATCCCAAGGGTGATACAAAATAAAAAGGAATCCTACCTCGGTTTGGGAGTGAATGTGAAAGTGAACCTCTCCCTTGACATGCACTAACTACTATGCTACAGTACTTGATAATATGTTTGATGTATGAAGATTTAATGAACAATTCTTTAATTCGTTAAACAGATTCCAAAGATGGTGGTGGCTGTACATAATCCTCAACGCAATATCGACAACATGCGAGATGCCACAAAGCCCTGAGCAAGTTCGTCAAGTATTTTAATCTCTGACCAGAATACAATAGACAAAGAAAAGAAGGAATACCGACATTTTAAAAGATCTGAACATCAATTTAGATTATTCGCCAAACAGCATCTTGTTTCCGAAATTAAACAAACATTTTGGTCACATCAAGTGTCATGACGGATTGGTAAAAAAATTATAGCAGAAGGCATGGTATCAGGTAAGAAGGGCAGGGGCCGACCAACGCGAAAATGGGCACTGTGACTCCTTGAATATGAATGTACACGAGGCGGGAGAGCTGGCGGGAGACTGAGTTTCTTTCAGGCAGACCGTGATGAGAGCAGCGTTCTACAAAAGACCTGCTACATGATAATGATGATCACGGACTTAATCTAAACAAAATGAAAAATCTAAATGTTTAATGTAGTGAGTGCAGGTAAAAATTGCTTCCGATGATTAAAACAATATAAAGCAAATTAGGAATTTATCAGTTACACAAATTTAAGAATACAGTGCAAAATATATCCCAAAATGAGAGGTTCGACTTCATTACACCGTGTACTGTTCCACACTGCTCGATCTCTCTTCTTTGAGCAGATGGTTACCAGCTTAAAGCGTCACAGAAAGCACGAACTTCATTCCATATGTCTGAAATAAATGCAACCATGATTGGAAAGATGGGATCTGAAACACAAACCCGCTACAGTCATAGGTACATTGTATATATTGCACATTTCCCTTGCTTTTAAAATACATAAGGTACTGTTGTTTATGATATTTATAATCAAGGATATGTGTGTCTGAGAACACAAGCATTTTTTTTTCAGGATGGGGAGGGGGGGGGGGCGTGGAGAGGGGGTGGGGGTCTATAAAAATAGGAAAATACAAGTAGTGAATGTAAGACTGGACTGCACTCGCAAATCTTAATCCTTAAAAAAAAAATCGTTATCTTCCTTCGTTTGTCCTTTTTCTTCTCATTACTCATATCCTCCTTGACCTTTCCCTTGAATGTGTCTCTGTTTAACCTTTAAAAAGCAGTCTGATGGACAAATGACCATGTCGCCATCTGTGGCTTAGGCGTTGCAAATGCGCTTCGTAATGCCGTAATACCGGGTTCGATGCCAGCTGCGGACAGTCTCTCTTGCGTTGGTTTCGACAGTGCTACCAATAATCGACCGTTCAGAATCAATGGCAAACTACTGAACGTACAAACTTGCTTAGAAAAACTATAACAGTCAAAAATGCTTGGGTTGGTTTTGCAACGTTCTGTAAAGGATACGCAACAAACTTTAAGATGTGTCACATACATTGTAGAGAAGCGGCTCACAAAGCGAACGCTGTGCTGTCATTTGAAAGACATTTCATTCGAATCTACGAAAATGTGGAGGATGTTTTGTCCCGTGGCGGCAAAAATGTAAATCCTAACGTGAGACAGAGCAGCTGTACCACGGCTATAGCGAAACCCCTGATGCATAGCTTGGAGATTGAAAATAAAAATAATAATATTTATAATAAATCAAGCTAATCAAGAAGTCAGGTAAGGAGGCTTGCACTGGCCAAAACACAGACTGCCCAATCTGGCAACAATGTAATTAGACAGCTCTTTGTTTCCTGAAAACCACAGAGAATAAAATGTAGGCCACCATAGCGTAGCCCGAAAGTAATAGATACGAATCCACGTATCGTCGGATTTACTGGGTTCCAGGAAAAGTCCTGGGAAGTAAAGGCTGTCGCGTGATGTTGACAACATCACCCATAGAGTGTCGATTGGTCTTTATAATATAAATCTACATTGTAGGTCCGATGCACTAGCAGAGTCCTTTACTTTGTTTACTTTACATAGCAAAATAAACAGTAAAGCACCCTTTCCCCCGCTTTCAAGCGTATTGGGCATATAAGGCTACATCTATCTTTTTTAGACGAACCCGTATTTGGTGGGTGATGTGGTCAGCATCGCGTCGGCAGCGTAAACTTCCCAGGTCTTTACCTCGTGCCCATTTAAGGCTGATTCGACCTGGGTGCCAAAGAAGTTTTAAAGGAAAAACGAAAATCAGTCTCTGCCATGACCCTAACCCATGACCTTCCGATTCCCATACTAGCATCTATCGTAACAGTAAGTTTCTCAAGAGAACTAGATTACACACACAGACACTCCTAACTTTGAAACTCGTCCTAAATTAGAGAAAAGCAGTAGAGCGGGAAACACAGCTGTTTGCGGCACAGCTGGTGGAGACACAAAAATGGACCCGTACCCTTTGCTAAGAAACTAATTGAAGACTGACAAAATATAGCAGAATTACTCAAAGAATGTAGAGCACGGGTGACCATAACTAAGCGGGACAACAACAGAAATGAAAACAAAAACACAAAGGCCTGAGAATTATGATTACGTAGTTCTCGTGATAGCTGAGTCATAATCAAGAGACAAAAAGCCAAAAATACACGAAGAGAACTATCTCAGACATAAACAGCAGCACACAGGATGTGATAAACAGCAAGATATATTCCGAAACATAAACGGAATGGACACACCTGATGACCACAACTTAAACCACGAAAATAATATCTAAAGCTGAACGTACTCAAGATAAGACTAGAACAAGTTCACGACACTCTCATTGGAAATCGACGTACAGGCTTTTTTTTTTCTCCATTACTGTAGGCCTTTCTGTGAATGTGTGAAGTCATTTTGGGGGTAAGTGCCGATACACACGTGTTGTTGTTGTTGTTGTTGTTGTTGTTGTTCTAAGTAGATGCTTCGAGGTTTGTTTTGTCACTGATGATGTTGAGCGCCCTCGATAGCAAAATATATAACATTACAAAGTATTTTAAGAAAGTCAGCTGCGTATCCTTTACAGGACCAATCAATTTTTTGTGTGTGGTGGGGTGGGGTGGGGGGGGGGGGGGGGGTGGGGGGTTAATTTAAAGATTAATTTAGTTTCAGTTATTGTCACTGAGAAAAAAATTCTTAGGAACTCGAACAATTTGAAATTTAAACGCTGTCTCGAAACGGATTATGTTAGAATTCTGAAGTACTGCTGTAAACGATATATAAAAAAGCTAAATTAAGTGTAAACGGATAATAGCTTCTATTTTTTGACAACTTAGGTCGAGTGTTATATTTTGCTAATTAAGTGCCCTACGCTTTTATTAAACATGATATGCAATTGTTGACACATTTTTCTATTGTGTCCATTAAACTGAATAATACACTTTCTCATATCTGTTTAGTTCATTACTTATTTGATAAAGTTTATTAAAAGGGCTGTTTATTAAAATGAGAATCTAATGTTTTTCAAAATTAAAAGCACAAGGGTTTGATACACAGTCTCATCTACTCAAGACCAAATTTCGTAGCGTCTAATAGTTCATAAGTGCAACTGGTCACGTCTAATAGTTTGTAAAGCCAGCTAATCAAGACTAACAGTTTGCAAGTCCAGCTGGTCGAGTCTAATAGTTCGTAAGTCCAGCTGGTCGAGTCTAATAGTTCGTAAGTCCAGCTGGTCGCGTCTAATAGTTCGTAAGTCCAGCTGGTCACGTCTTATAGTTCGTAAAACTAACTGGTCACGTCTAATAGTTCGTAAAGTCAGCTGGTCACGTCTAATAGCTCGTGAATCTAGCTAGTCGCGTCTAATAGTTCGTAAGTCCAGCTGGTCACGTCTAATAGTTCGTAAGTCTAACTGGTCACGTCTAATAGTTCGTAAGTCTAACTGGTCACGTCTAATAGTTCGTAAGTCTAACTGGTCACGTCTAATAGTTCGTAAGTCCAGCTGGTCAAGTCTAATAGTTCGTAAGTCTAACTGGTCACGTCTAATAGTTCGTTAGTCCAGCTGGTCACGTCTAATGGTTCGTGAGTCCAGCTGGTCACGTTTAATAGTTTGTAAGTCCAGCTGGTTACGTCTAATAGTTCGTAAGTGCAGCTGGTCGTAGTCCAATTTATATTATTCAAAACTGTTTTCATTCAAAGAGCTTGCACAAATTGTACATAAAACACAAAAATCCAATCTATGTACGTTTAATTATTGTACACATTGAAAAGAGTAGACAATATGTACTCTACTGCATTCATTTAGGCAAGTTTTTGAGCATACCAGGGCACTTACTGTCTTTTTATTTACTAGTCTTGTTTATTTATTTATTTTGCAGCAGTAATGCGTAAGTCGTATGTGTCAGATTGTTTTAAATTGAAAAGTGCATTAAATTAAAAAAAAAACAAAATAATTTAACATATTCACGTTTTTTAATAATTTTGGTTTGCCTTCTGATAGCCGGGAAAAAAAAAAAAAAAAGTAAAAAAAATGAAACACAATGTGACATTCTTTACAATTAGATACATTCTTTTTATTTTCTTCAGCGTTGTTTAAACTGCCCCTTTTGCGGCTTTGTGGTTTAGAGATGAGTTATTGCATTTAGCAATGATTGATGAATAAGGGTTCGGGTTCTGCTTTAAGATTAAAAGTTGTGTGAGACTTGTGCAATAGAATGATTAGTGCGTCTCCAACACCCAGAAAAAAAGCAGCGTAAAAAATTAATAAATAAACAAAAATCAAAGAATCAATTATCACTCATTCTTTAAGCAAAGCAGCAATTTAGTTTTTATCTGTCCCAGTGACTGACAGTCAAAGCAAAATGATAATAAGTTGTTAAGGTGTAAGATAAAGGAAAGCCGGGAGTTGAAGCCGGGAGTTAAAGCAGCAT
>CAJHNH020000908.1:52500-100000 GCA_905116865.2 Candidula unifasciata
TGCCTATGGTCGAGGCAGCCAGAAGAGCTAGAAACAGAACATTATATCTCCCTCGACACCCACAGCGGTAAAAGAGGAAGTGAAGAAGAAGAAGAAGAAGAAGTTCATCATACGCACACACACACAATATGTATATATATATATATATATATATATATATATATATATATATATATATATATATATATATATATATATTGTGTGTGTGGGGTGGGGAGTGGGAGGGGGTGGGTGTGCATGTTTAATGACTGTAGACTTCCTGAAATCAGTTCTTTGCTCATATTAATTGAATTTATATTATGTCATGTGTCAAGTGCCATGTAACCGTTAGTTTTGAATATCACTGCTATTTGCGTTTTATTAACGATCTTTGCTATAATGGTGTTAACTACTGAAGAAGATTATTTTCGGTTAAGCATGTGTTCCTTAACAGTGGCATTTATTCGAAAGTGGCTGTTCAGCAATTTATGATGCACTTTCCTGATACTCAGTTACCTCATTCTAATACTGCCGCTCTCATTAAGAGTTAACTGTAAGAAACTACTGGTCGGCCCCTGTCCATCCTTCCTTGTAGCATGCCTTCTGCTATTATTTTGTTCCCAATCCGCAGTGGATCTTGATGAAGCTAAAATATTTTGGCTACTAAAACAAGATGCTGTTTATTACCTGATCTTCCTTGACGTTTAGACTACTAGATTGTCAGCATTTCGTTTCTTCTTTATCTATAATATTCTGGAATCTTCCTTTAGCATTTTAGCTCAAAAGTCCCTATTTGATTCCTTAAGGACTGGAATATATTTCGTGACTCCAGCCCGTTTGTATGTTGCTACAGGAAAGATGCAGCTCTCAAAATGTTAACTTTGATTGCCTTGCTGGTGTTTAACCTTAGACTTTTTATCTTTGTAGTCCTCCCTTTGACTTCTATTGAACATTTGCTGTTTTTTTTTTTCTTCAAAATTTATTGTGATTTTTAGGTTACTAAAACCCACATAGTATGGAAAAAAAAAAAAAAAAAAGAACGAAAATGTAATCACGCAGAAGTAGTGAGTTGTTAAAAAATAGGATGGGATGGATACAGAGGAGTAAAATGCATAGCAAGATACATTATTGACAAGGTGTAATGTCAACCAGACGCCACTGGAAATCCATAATTAACAAGACACGTAAGCACAATGAATGGTTATTGTGAAATAATGTATTTAAAAAGCCAGCGAAGCTATATACGTATATATAGCTATATGTGAAGCTATATAAAACTATAAACATTGATTAAAGATAGGCAAAGGTGAAACTGAGGCAGTTCTAAACGTCATTGACAATACACATTAGTTTAATAGATACGTTAAACAAAGCAACAGAAACATCTATACCATGTGCTCATTGATTTCAGAAAGGCCTTTGATAGAGCATGGCATGCGGTACTCTAAAACTATGAAAAAGTATACATTGTGTAAAAGCCTCATAAGTAGTATAGAACAGCTCTATGCCACGGCCAGCAGTAGTGTCAGGCTGAAGGGACATATAGGGAGTTGGTTTCGAACAACAGTAGGAGTCTGTCAGGGCTGCCTCCTCTCCCCAACACTGTTTAATATCCTCTTAGAAAGAATTTTGACTGACGCCCTAGAACAATATCATGAAACAGTTTTTATAGAAGGTCGAACTATAACAAACGTAAGGTTTGCAAATGACATCGATGGGTTGGACAGGGGAAGAACAAGAGCTGGTTGAGCTTGTAAATCAACTCGATAAAACATTGACCAAGTATGGCATGGAAATAAAAAAAAAAGGTAATTACTTTTAATCCAGCTGACATAACCTTACCAATGAATGTTAAAGGTCACAAATGAGAACAGATCAGTCTTTTCAAATATTTAGGATCTATTTTAAGTGACTTAGGGTCAGGACCAGAAATCATGTCTAGGATTGCCCAGACAACATCAGTCCTTTCTAAGCAGCAAACATTATGGAGATCCAAAAACATTTCATGCAAAACTAAAATTCGATTGCTCAGAGCACTAGCAATAAGTACATTTACATATAACTGTGAAACATAGACCTTAACAACTAAGCTCGAAATAAAAATACAAGTATTGGAAATGCGATGTTTCAGAAAACTCTTGGCATATCATACAAAGACCACATTACAAACGAAGAGGTTCGCAATATAATTATACAGCCCATTAGCAACTATAAACCTATTGTAACTACAGCGAAAAAGCGAAAAAATGCGATGATGTGGATATGTAATAAGATCTAACGGCTTCTCAAAAACAATACTCCAGGGCTCAGTAGAGGGAAAGATGAGAAGAGGCAGACTAAGAAAGACTTGGCTAGAGAACCTGGCTGATTGAACACACCTCAGGACATGCAACCATGAAGTACATCGCGACCCCTCGCCAAAAGTGGAGAGAGCTGATCAGTCAACAGAAACTGGTGACCCAACGACACGTAGTGTTACAGGACGACGAGTATGAAACATAGCCAGTCACTATTTTGGCATAATGTATTATAAAAAAAACTGAGAAGTATTGACAAACACAACAACAATATACTAATTTAGTGGGAAAAGAACAAGACAAGACACCGAGTTAAATATCTGAATGGCTTAGCCAAACCCTGGAAAATAAATCTCATAGAACACATCACCCACCTATTGCTGATTGGTCTATAAAATATAGCTCTAACCCTATTTTCCCAGTTTCCCTAAAGGCGTGGAAAACAGTAAAGCAACTTTTTCACCCTTCAGGCACATTGGGCATATAGGGCTAGACCTATATTTTATAGACCAATTGGACTAGGTAGGTAATGAGGACAGCATCACGCCGGCCGCCTTTACTCCATAGGACTTCACATGGTATATATTCAAGGCTGGGCCGACCTAGGAGCCAAGGTAATTTTTTGAAAGAAGCCAATTACAGGCAGGATCTGAACCCACGACCTTCTGATCGGCCTACGAGCATCTAGCCGCTACACCACGGCATCTCCCTCGGGGAAAGGAGTCCTTGACTTTAATTAGGCAAATGGTATAAGCAGGACACAAACCAAATGCCGGATACAAAAGACTGATGACTGCGTTAGACTGCCAAACATGAATGACCACGAGTGTTGACTCGGCACATGATAATATTGATAAAATCAACAAATATATTATCAGGTCTTCAACAATGAGATTTATGTCGTAAATAAAACGTAAATTGAACAATTAAATATAAGTAATGCTTACGATGTGCATGATCCTGGTCGGGGTTTATGGCAACCATCTTGATACAGTGGATGTAAACAGTTAGAAATTACGTAAAGTCGGCAATTTCGTGGTGAAAACGGACTTTTCCGGCCGATTTATTCTAAATGCACAGAAACTACCAATTTAAAAGACAGCATTTTCCGAACACAAAAATGGCTCCCATATTCTGATAAATCGCTAGACAGAAACCAGTGGCATTGCTCTGCGTGACGCGGTACGGTGAGGTGGAGTAAAGGGTAATAAAGTTGATGGAACCAATCGATAGCTCGTGGATGCACAGAAAGATACTGAACAGTTGTCCCCATGGCGCTACTCATTTGCGCCGTGTGTGAAGTTCAAATGACAACTATTTAAGAAAGGCGTTAGAAAATTGAATTATTTAAAACACCAACGCTCACGTAAATTTAACACAGCATTAATTCCTATCAGCTCAAGCTAAGTAAAATACCCTGGGAAATTTTATAATCATCATCATCATCATCATCATCATGTACCACACCCTTCTGCAGAACGTCGTTCTTAGTTCAACACGTCGGAAAGCAAGCAACTTCCTCGCCAAACGTTCGCCTCATTAACTTTTATGTTGTTCCTAAATTTTAGAAAAAAAAAAAATGACCTTGGCTTCCAGGTCGACCCAGCCTTGCATAGGTACCAGGTAAAAGTCCTGGAAAGTAAAGGCGGTCATCGTGATGCTTACCACATGACCCATGAACTGGCTATTGGTCTATAAAATATAAGTCTAACAGTAGATGCCCACTATCATGGATGCACGGGAAAGGGTCCTTTACTTGAAGTTGGGAGGGTAGCCGAACTCTTTTACAAATGTAGGTGGGGGTTTTAAAAGTTTTTGTTTAATGCATGTCATATTGTTTCATATATATTATTATACATATTTGTCATTCGGCATATTATTATTATCAACTAATATTATTATTGCTATTATTAATAAGCACATAAACAAGACTTGTGTCCCTCTGGGCCCCCTCTAAACTGTTTATAAGAGTTGCTTAAAATCTAAATGTTTTCTTTGTGTCGTGGCCCCTGCCATTGATGTTCAAATCCCAATAAATGTCAGTAAATTAAAACTTGATTAACCGGCACTCATTTAACCGTTATAATCTATTATTGGTCATCGTCTAAAAAAACAAATAAATAAAAAGGCATCAGCATCTACACACAAAAAGTCTTAAAAATTATCCGTGCATTAGCATCAACAAACAAACAAATATCTTACAAATTGTCCACGGAAGGTCTTTACACCTGATTGTTTACAGTTGGAAGTGAAGTAATGTATAATGAAACACTGTTATCAAAATACATATTACTTGGGAGTGTGATACGAAAACATCGCGGCGCAGAAAGCTCAAGCCGCAGAGACACAGAAGCACAAAAACTGATTGGTAACGTAGGCTTATAGATCAAAGAAACATACAAATTAACTAGCAATAACATATTAGGAACCAGGAAACAACATCACAAAGAATGGATAAGTAGTCAAACCATGGACTATATTGCCAAGCGAAAAAGAATAAAGAGCCTCATAAATCACACTAAATCAGAACGTCAGAAAGACAAATTAATGTTAGAATATAACGTACTAAATCTAAATAAAATGGCAAAGAAAAGTGCCAGAGCTGACAAGAGAAGATTTATGGAAAACCTTACAGAAACAGCAGAAAATGCTGCTAAAGAACATGATCTACAAACCTTACACAAAACTACCCAGCAAATTTGCGAAAACAGAAACAATTATCACAGCATACCAATCAGAGATAACCAAGGCAGACTGCTCACCACAGAACAAAAACAAGACATGTAGTGGACTAAACACTTCTCCGACCTCTTGAACAGACCTGATCCTGAAAAGCCCCCAGATATTCAACCAGCCTCTCAGGACATTGACATTATTACTGAACCACCAAGCAAACAACCTATCCACACTTTAAAGTACAACAAAGCACCAGGCAAAGACGAACTGCCAGCAGAACTTCTCAAAGTAGATCCCAACACAACTGCTAACATTCTAGAACCATTGTTCAAGGATATTTGGGAAAATGAAGTGTTGCCTGGTGACTGGACTGAAGGAATAATAGTCAAAATCCCCCAAAAAAGGAGACTTAACAGATTGCAACAATTGGAGGGGAATTACTCTACTCTCAGTACCAAGCAAAATATTTTGTAAAATCATCATAATGCGGCTTGAAAAAGGAGTAGATAAATGCCTACGAGAAGAACAAGCAGGATTCAGAAAGGGCAGAGGAACAACTGAGCACATTTTCGCCATACGTAACATTTTAGAACAATGCAATGAATGGCAGAGAAGTATATATATTAATTGTGTGGACTTCGAGAAAGCTTTTGACAGCGTCCATAGAGACGGTCTGTGGAAAATGTTACGACATTATGGAATTCCAGAAAAAATAGTCAACATAATTGCTCTCTTCTATAAAGACTTTTCCTGCAGTATAAAAAATTACAATACATCATTACCAGTAAAGACAGGTGTAAGACAGGGATGTGTTATGTCATCTCTCCTCTTCATCCTTGTGATTGATTGGATACTAAAGAACACAGTAGACAGGACATTAAGAAGCATACGATGGACTCCATTCACCATGCTTGAGAACCTTGATTTTGCAGATGATATAGCACTCCTATCACACAAACATTAACATATACAAGAGACAAGTAACAGACTACACTGCACAGCAGAAATGGTGGGACTGAGAATAAATACAAAGAAAACTAAGATCATGACAAACAGTCCAAACCAATAACCAGTGACCATAAGTAACCAATCACTTGAAAATGTAAAACATTTCACATATCTTAGTAGTGTGGTGTCCCTAAGGAGGGTAGGGGAGGGGGGGGGGGGGCAGAGGAAGACACACAGTCACGACTGAACAAAGCTAGAGCTGCTTTTGGAAGGATGAGGCAAATCTGGAAATCCAACAAATACTGCAGAGGAACAAAACTCCGACTCTACAAGAGCATCATTTTGCCAGTTCTTCTTTATGGAGCGGAATGCTGGAGAATTAACAAAAAGGATGCACATAAGCTGTCCACCTTCCACCACACATGTCTACGTAGAATTATCAAAATTTTCTGGCCAGATACAATCTCAAGCACTAAACTACTTCAAGCCACAAACCAAGAAACTTTAGACAGTATGATTACCAAGAGAAGATGAAAATGGCTTGGCCACGTTATGAGAATGACTTCTGATATACCTGCCAAAACAGCTCTCACATGGACACCAGAGGGAAAGAGAAAACAGGGGCGCCAAAAAACAACATGGAGACGAACGATGGAAAGTGACCTAAGTGCGGCATCTTTGACATGGAAAACTGCACTGAATATTGCACAGGACAGGAAAGCATGGAAAGTCCTCTCTGAAGCCTCATGTGCCACTAGGCATAACGAGAACTAATGATGATAATGAACGTTGGCTTATAGCACTAAAATATCTTTACGTACATTACTAATCTTATATTGAAGTTTTGTAAAATAAAAAAATAAATAAAAATATGTGTGGATTATTCACCCGATTTTTTTAGCTCGCCTTGAGATCACGTTACATATATATTAGAGGATTTCTGCTATCCGTCTATTTGGTTATCTTCCAATACCCTGGTCCAGACGGTGACAGTTAATCAAAGTTTTACTGTACTTCTCTTCTTAAAGTACGGAAAAGGAGACAGTTCTGTTAAATCAGATAGTAAGTAAGTGTCACAAACCGCTCCTGTCAAGTGCCTGATTTAAGGATTTCTCCTTAAGAACCAACAGCACTCTGAAATAATAATGATGTTGAGTCGTTGGCTCGTATTGGTCTAAGGGATATCCCATGGCCAATATACGCTCAACTTTTTTCAGGAGTAGGGCAACTCAAGCTTTGGCACTACAAAATATATAATATTCCTAGGCACACTTGGCTGGACACCCCCACTACTATAAAAAGGTAGCCCCCAGGTTATGATAGTATACTATCATAGCCATGTTTACACTTATTATTCACACAAACATAAAAGCTGCACAGTTAGAATGGTGAAATAGGGACACCCAAGTCAGCCATGAAAATTTTTGCATGTAATAAGTACAATATAAATACAAAAATAAATGAATTGATCATTAAGAGTGATCAGTTAATGAAGTTCAGGTTTAATGACACAACTCAGATATTGAAGCAGCCAGATTCAGTTCTTTGAGGGTACATGAGTTCTTCATCGAAATCACAAGGAGCTGTGGGAAGAGAGCATGATTGTAATTAATAGATCACTTTTCCCAGTTTGTAGGTCCCTGCTCTCCTCAGTCCATGGTGATTTGACTGTGGATGACTCAATAGGTAGCTATGCCTCGAGTTGATCTGGTACAGACTGACCGTCTCATCGGTGATAACACAGGGACTGCATAAGAGCCCAACAAAGCTCTTGAAGACTGAGGTGCCCACTGAGTGTCTCACTGGTGCGGACACAAGAACTGCATAAGAGCCCAACAAAGCTCTTGAAGACTGTTTCTCTGGATTGATGACAAAAGTGTCTGCAATTGTCCACAAGTCCTGGAACTCACAAACAAGCTATTGCCATGATGAGGTAGTGGCAACAATATACAGGACTTTTGGGTGTACTTGGTGCCCAGAATGGTATGGGTTGGTGGTTATTGGCTGGACTGTGATTCGTCTGCCTGATCTCTAAGGGGGAATCATCCCAAGCTTAGGAATTCTTCAAAAATAGAACTGGTTCTAGAATGCGCCAATTTTATTCATAGACTGTATACACGTCTTGACACTTTGGAGATCAGGCTGAAGAATGCCGCTCAGAACTACACTTGGCGTCTCTAGGAAAGAAGTAACTGAATTAAACACCAGAAATTCTCAGCCCACAGTTGTAAGTTTGAAAATGAAGATATCTCAAAGCAACTAGAGGGTCTAGGAATGAATATTTCACCATATAAAGGTATATATCAATATAAGGGACTATATACCCCTCCGGACGGGTTTAAGTTTGAAATGTGACTGCCCGCTTAGGGAAGTCAGCATCACGACTCGTCCATCGTGTAGGGTTGGCTGTTCCCTACACGACAGTAAGTAAACAAACCATTTCCTGCCCTTGGCGCATCAGTCATTTCAGGTTAAATTTAAATTTGTATAGACCAGTGGGCATTCGACGAGTCGCTTTCACGTCATTGGGGCAGTATTTCAGGCAAAATGTATATTTTTATAGAATAGTCAACATTTGACGAATGATGTGGTCAGCATAATGACTGTAATCTTTACTTTCCATTACACTCTATGGCACAAATTCTAAGCTGCATTGACCCTGAAATTAAGGTCAATTCTTTCTTAATCCGCCCGGTGCGAACCCAAGACTTTTGGATCGTCAGGTAAATGTCTAGCCACTGGGCTACGGCGGCTCCCTAAAGTACTAGAAATGATAAAATAAAACAAGTTTCCGAAGCTAGTATAAAGGTAATATTTGCATAACATCAATTACAAGTGGTAGATTGAAATGAAATTAACCGAGGGTTGGTTTTCAGCATAAAAGTAAACTATTAAAGAATATAATTTTGGGATTACGTGAAAAAGGATTGAATGAAGAAGGCAAAACAATTCTACCCCAAAAAATTAAATCCTGTTCAACCGCTCGAGACTTAGGATATAAATTAGATCATTATGTAGTTGTCTTCGTTGTTAATGATTTCTGGATTCTGACTGACTTGTATAAGCACTAGGCCCTGCAACAATCAGGATATGTAGAAAGAGTTCTTGTCACGTTTTCAGGCACAAGCTCCGCCCACTCATACAGTAGGTTACTTTTCATTCATACTTCCCTATGCTCGTAAACTTTCTTAAAGTTTATAGGGGTGTCCCAATTTACTGTTTTGTTCGAAAAGCTTTCTCAGTTCTGTTAACCGGCCGTTAATATCGCGTGTTGTATATTCCACGAAGTCAGCGCTTTTAACCGTTCCAAAACATGCAGAACTGGCCCTAACACAAACTCCCCTGCGAGAGTGCTGCAACTTAGGTTCTCTCGGAATGAAAGACAACGCAGAAAGCTTTAGAGCAAACAATAACGCGGGACATCCCTTTAACATTGAAGAAAGTTTACGAGCCTGACCAATCACCAATCAAAAGTGACCTAATGCGTAAGTGGTCGGGGCCTAGACCTGACTTCGTGACTAGTTCCGTAGAAAGTATCGAAGGTTATAAATTTCAGGCTAGATACATTTGGGACAAATCACGTAAAGACGTTCGAGAAAAACTGGGAGGCGATAAAAGATGACGCTTCGCAATGCTTTAAATCCCTTAAAATATAAAAGAAATAAAAAAATATATAAACAAGAGGAAAACCAAAGCTATTTATGCCAGAGCTCGTGAAAATACATAGAGGTTAATAAACAAATTTGGGATAGGGCGGACAAAAGATAATATCTAGTTGACATAAATGCAACTGAACTGCTAAATTTCACTATACTAAGGGATATAAGCCATTAAATTGGGAATTCTTTGCATATCTGAAATGTGAACAGCCTTACCAAACTTGCTAAACCAAGGGAAGAATAATGTGTAGATTTAGATTGGTGAAATACATTAAATTAACAGGTAAAGGAATTTGTTTTTGACTGTATTTTCCCTATTTGAAGTCTAACGTCATACGAAGGATCACGACGATGGTTCTTTTATGCAAATATTGGCACCCTAAAAGATCCAGTTCGACTTTATAATTGCTTGTTCTTTATCCAGCTCAGCCCCTTTATTAATTACTTATAAGGTCGTCCCCTCGTGGAATGCAGTTTTTTTCTTATTTGATGCCTCACTCTGGCTTCAGCCGGGGGTCCTGAATATAGCCGGGCCGTAAATATGGCCTCGTCATAGATGTGGTCTAACGGCTGAAAGGGGTTTGGGACCTCTCCACGGGGGATCATCATCCGCATGACGGCCTTTTGTGTCCCCGGGTACATATCGCTTGTGTAATGTCATGGTGGGGTATAACTACCTACCTACATACCTACCTCATTATGAAGGTTTCTCTTCCATACATCAGAGTTGAGCCTACATAAGAAGAAACTCCACAGGGGAGCATGTACAGCAGGGGTCTACCAATCATCAGTAGAAGTAACCTCTCGTCGACAAATGTTTCGGCCCACGAGCTCCTATACATTTTCAGAAAGTGGGCCCACCTGAGTTCATGAAGCTCAGGGTTGGTTTTCCCTTCTGGCACCAATTACCGGATGTTATTCGGACAGGGACAAGACGAATTTGTGATTTTGCAGAAGGTACTGTGAGATAGGAATTCGTCGCGGTAGCATAATTAAAGCAATCTGCATACCTGGACGACCGAGCGGCAAGCTTACGATTGGCTTACCGCACACATGTAGGACTTTGTTAGCGGGTGGCAGAGGGGCACTGGCAGACAATTCGGATACGATGGACTTTAAGGGATGAGAAATTCTTTTCCGCTAGACACCTGGACCAGCTCACCGAGGCCCGTCCCCTACGTTGTTTAGTTGTGTCCAGAGCCAGCTCTAGGCCCTCTCAGCAACCTCGCCCAGCTTTTCCAGTGTCCGTTTTCGTTCATTACCACGCAATCCTAGTTCTTTAATCACATTGTAGAGTGAAGTGGCAACGAGACCTCTTGCGCCGACTTTGACGGCGAAGACTCTTACTGTGTACGCTTCGTCTCTCCTCAGACCAGCTGCTAAGTCACAGTACTTCTCGAGCTTGTACATATGGCTTTCGTCCATTCGCGACTCATACGGGACGGTCAGCTCAATCAGAATGAGCTGCCGTTTCTCCGCAGAGTGGAGAACTATGTCAGGTCGCAGGCCGGTCTTCCAGATATACTCAGGGTACCTTTCATGGCCAGGCAGGTCAACCGCCAGTAACCAGTCCCTCGCAGAGTCTAGCATAGATGAAGCGTATGCGACGTTGTTGAGTCTACCTTTTTGAATCTGCCCAGCCTTGAGGAAGCGTATGGGGACGACGGTAGGACTGGCCTTCGCTTTGGCCCTCATCCTAGCCTGGTCCACAACAGCTGCCAACTCTTTTAGCACCTTGTTGTGGCGCCAGGTATATCTGCCTTGACCTAGGGCTTTTCTGCATGCGGACAGTACGTGTTCTAAAATTTGTTTCGCTCTGCACAGCGGGCATGACGGGTCGTTAGTCGCAGACCACTTCACCATGTTTACACCAGACGGTAATACGCCATAGGCCGAACGAACGATGAAGCGGGGTCATTCGCCAGATCTCACCCCATGTGAGTACTCTTGGCAATGAGCTCTCGAGGCTGACCCAATGGCCCTGCTGTGACTGTTGGGCTGCTTTCTGGACCCTAACCTCGTTTTCGTTGTCCCTTTTTTGCTGTATCACCATGTTTCGGCGCTCTTTGGCTGTGGCTTTGGACCCGTGACCTAGGCCTTGACGGTCGGTTTAGTGTATCGCATAATCTCCTTCAATTTTAGTGCATTCTGGGCAGATTCAATCGCATCGAGGACTCTCCATTTGACGCCAGTCCTTAGAGCGGGCTGGACAGCGGTGACATTTGGGTCTGAAGACTCGCGCAAGAGCATGGCGAGTCTGACTTTGCCGACTTTAAACTCTTCGGTTATCGATTTGAACGGGAGTACCAGCTTAGCCTGCTTACAATACAGAGCCACGTCAGTCAGACAAGGCGGTGCACCAATCCACTTTCTTATGGCTGTGTTGATTTTTTTTATCCATCGTCTCCACTGCAGTCATCGCCACTTCGTAGACTAACAGCGGCCAGAGGAGCTTTGGAATCAACATGAATTGGAGACACCAGACCTTGAACTTCCCAATCAGCCTGCTTCGCTCGATCGCGAGCAGGCCTGTAGCCAGTGACTCGTGTATTCGCCGGACCTCCGCTCTATCAGATAACTTCAAATCGTAAACGTGACCAAGGCTCTTCACCGGTTCCACTAGAATCGTGGAGATTTTATTCCTTGCCACCGTAAAACTGGTTGCCGCAACCTTACCTTTTAGAATTGACAGTCTCCTCGACTTCTGCGGTTTGAATTGCACACCGCTCCATTGGACCACCGCGTCCAATCTTTTCAGAATCGTGCGGGCAGATTCCTAGCTGCCCGTGCTTATAGTCGTGTCATCCATGAATGCACGTAGTGGCGGCATCCAGTGATCCCCATTGTGAAGGCCTTGTCCGTAGCCGGTCGTCCCGTCTAACATGATCTGCAAGGCCATGACGAACAGTATTGGTGAGATCGTACAGCACATAGCTATCCCAGCTTGTAGCTCAGTCCACCTCGTAGTAAACGTCGAGGTAGAGAAGCGCAAAGCGAACTTAGAGAAATATTGCTCGATCATGTCGTTGATCTGTGCCGGTACGTGAAACACGCGAAGGGCCTGCCACAGTAGCCTATGGGGAACTGCCCCGTAGGCGTAGGCTAAGTCCAACCATATAACGTGCAATTCGGTTCTCTCATGCTTGGCCCTCTGAATAGACTCCCAAATCATGGTCGCCTGGGATTCCACCCTTTTGAACACTCGTATCGATGTACTTGTTTGCCATCAGATACTGTGTGAGCCGACGAGCCATGACCGAGAAGAATATTTTACCCTCAACGTTCAACAGCGAGATAGGCCTGAATTGGGAAAGACTCTTCGAGTCCTGCTCTTTAGGAATGTAGACCCTGTTCGCCTGTTGCCACCCAGGACATATGTGTTTTCGGCTCCACGCTTGTCTCAACAAGCGGTGAAGCATTCGTAGGACTTTCGGACAACGCTTGTAAAGAACGTACGGAACACCATTCGGACCTGAAGCAGACTTGCCACTAGCTCTTTTCACAATTTCCTCAACCTCAGACCAAAGGGGAAGTATCACTTTAAATGATACCTTCGGCAACTCAGGCTGCTTAAGGCCGCGAAGGATCTCTGGATTGTTATCGAGAGGCTCTTTCCTCTTTTTGTCTGAAAAAATTTTGCGTAAGTGCGATTCAAGCTCCTCTTTACTGACCACCAGAGTCCCAGACTGCGGGTGCTCGAATAGACCTCGGGCGAACTGGAACGGGTCTCTAAAGAATTTCTCTCGCTCCCTTTTGGTTCTCCTTCTGTTATTACAGAAACGCATAATATTTAGCAGTTCTAATTTTCAGTGTGTTGTTTATTACTCTTTACGTCAACAATTATTGCATATTGTTGAAAATAGTTGTTAAATATGGATTTCGGTCTCGTACCGGCTACCAAGTCGTTTTGTTAACTAAAGGCAGTAGCTACAAACAATGTAGAGTAAAAGAAATCCTAGTGGACATCTTGAAAAGCAAGAGAATGATACGCCAAAGCCACCAGTTACTGACTCTATTTACCACGTTTGCAGTATAGGCGGTGGGATATTTTTGAGCATCAGGAGTTAGGTTGGCGTGGGTACTGCTGTCGCCACGGACTATGCAGTTAGGATTTTATCCACCGACAGAAAGAAATCCACGACTTTACCTAGGACTGGAGTTTTCTGTATGCTATCCTGAGCTCTTAACTGCTAGACTAGCCATTCCTCCACCTGTTTTTGGCTTTGTTTTGATAAAAGCACTTCCCAGCGCCCACCCATTCCCTAAAAATCGACCCTCCAACCATTCCATAAAAATGTACTCCCTCCCCAGTCTTTAAAAATCTACTTTGCGTATGTGAACAGTCAGCAAGATGCTGTGACAAATGTGCTTTCTTGTATGTATTTACCTTTAATAATAACTCTGTTTCTTTTAAGTTACAAACATTCTTCAAACAGCAGGGTCAGAGGTTTGACTTCTTTCTGAGAAAAGCGGTGGCTTGGTGTCTCTGGGTAACTTGATCATGATATCTACAATGGGGAAGATGCAAGAGACTGCATTGTGTAGCATAAAATGGCCCTGGTGTACACACAAATAACATTTATTGATTTTTCTACTTGTACCAATCTGTTAATCATTGTGGTGCTGAGTGTCATGACAAAATTAAGTAAAGGACCCCTTTCCAGGCCTACAGACAAATTGGGCATGTAGGGCTAGATCTATATTTTATAGACCAATCGCCACTCGGTGGGTGACATACTCAGCATCGCGCCGGCCGCCGCCTCTATTGCCCATGACTGCACCTAATACCCCCTCAAGCCTGGGTCGACCTGGAAGCCAAGGTCAGAACAAAAGTCATTTCCGTCAGGACCCGAACCCAATACCTTCTGACCCGCAGGCGAGGGTCTAGCTACACCGCGGGGGATCCCTGATTGTCATATAGCCAGCGTAAATTTAATAATGAAGAGAAGAAACCCCTATTACAACATAACGGCTGTTCAAAGCCAGGACATTTACTGTGGGCCTACTTTTCTTGACATTGGGTTATAAAGTGTCTACATGTTCTTTAAATTCCAGTCATTTCTCAAATATCAAACCTAGACAGTTCACAGAGTCAGTCCTCTTCTTGTCGCTGCTACAGAATTTTACCATCTGCATTGGTGTTTATGAATACGTGAGAGAAAAACAGAGACAAACACTGAGAAAAACTAATAGATTTCCAGTTTTCCTAAATTTCGTTTATACATAAACAGTTTCAGTTCTTTCCAATATCCCCCCCCCCCATGACGTCACGGGACAATCCGATTTTTTCGAGGGTAAGAGCGGGTTTCTAGCTGTGTGTGTGTGTGTGTGTGTGTGTGTGTGTGTGTGTGTGTGTGTCTTCGTTGCGAAGCGTTGCCAACTGGTGGCAAGGCGTTGGCGCGTTTCTTCTTCCTGCGGGTGTCTCTCTATCGACTTGTGTGTTTAGTCTTAATTCCGGCGGGCGTCTCTCCAGCTACGTGCATTGTTGCATTCTGGCCACCAAAACAATAATCTGTCGTTTCTGCTGCTGCTGCCACAATAGCAGGTGCCATATTTCGATCTCTCTCCAGATCTACCAACGTATAAAATTGTTCTAATTGTCATTTCGTGCGTGAACCCAGTAGGTCACATCTAGAATGATCGGCCCTTTTCAGGGCCACCCGAGGGACCCTTATTGGCAATTTCTCCATGATTGCACGTAGAGATTGAAAAAAAAAAAAAAAAAAAAAAAAAAAACTCACGTTGTTGTTGTTAGCACCCGGCGACGATGTGAGCGCTTTTAACGACCCCAAAACATCAAGAACTGACCCTAAACCCCAACCCACCTACGTCCCACGAGAGATTGCAGCCTAGGTCTACGACTGTATGCAGCCTAGGTCCTCCTCCCTAGCCACATAATAATAATAATAAAAAAAAAAATTCAGAAACCACCCACAAAAACTGCATTCTCCCGATTGCACCAACACAACACAGAAAAATGCACAC
This sequence comes from Candidula unifasciata, assembly GCA_905116865.2. Taxonomy (NCBI): domain Eukaryota; kingdom Metazoa; phylum Mollusca; class Gastropoda; order Stylommatophora; family Geomitridae; genus Candidula; species Candidula unifasciata. Next base: position 68,045 of record CAJHNH020000908.1, read on the forward strand.
CAAAAACACAACACAAGAAGCACACTCTGCATAGCACAAAACTGCACGGCAAATGAAATCCAAATTACTAAATACGATTAACCTACTACCCCCTAAAATATTGGACTGTCCCCTGACCTGTGGAATTCCCGTGTTTGAGGGGAGATATTGTGAAAGAACCAAAGTTTCTTCACAAACGTAGACATAACAGCTCTATGTCTATGAAATCGGATTATCACTTTGGGACTGTAGATTGGTTTCATTAAATGTTTAAATTAAATATGTCATGTAGGCAACGTCGTTTTTGATAGCAACCAAGCTGATACTGAAGCATCATCTTTGTTTTGATAAAATTCTAGCACTGAGTCAAAGACATGTTAAGCAAACGCGAATGTATATGGCAACCGGGAACCTGATTTGGTTAAAAGTATGAGGTTTAGCTTCAGCTCGGAAATTGCTGCTTACGGATGTCTAGAACTATCATTGGTCAGTACTAGAATACTGTCTGGATATTTGTTTAACAGTCGACAGCGCTTATTACAGTGAGCACTCACTGAAAATGCTGAATACTAAACTACGGATCAAATGCTTGGATGTTCTGTTAAATCATGTAATGATCTTGACTAAAAATGCACGTTCGTAAACCCTTGTCTACACTGTTTACATTCTTCAATAACTTTTTTTAAAGGTGTTAAATTACAGCACTCTCCTTATAGTCCTCGTCTTTTTCCATTGGACTCCATGTGTATGGTCTTCTGAAAGCAGCACTTCCAAACAACTTATTCATACTTACTAAACATAGATAAATTAATAGTAACGCAAAATGTCATCAAATGTTTTTGAAAACACACACACACACACACACACACACACACACACACACACACACACAAAATACAAGCTCCATGACGCAAACACATGATTCACACTTACTATTTTTATCTGCTCGTTGTGTAGGTCATGCTATAGTTACAGTAACATATACACCGATGTACGTCATACTAAACACAACCAAGTGTGTATCTGAAATATCGAAATCGTAAAGTATAGTATTTGCGACGGTGTCAAAAAATATTTATCAAGTTTCACTTATATACGCTCTCTTATTTTCGTACCGATGCTATGTTGACTTAGTAAAAAAAACACCAATATTAGGCAGTTGTGAAGCTTCATTTAGGTGTCGCAGAGCGAATATTGCCATGTGATACCACATAAACAGCTACAATGCTGGAAATATGGCAAAATAAAAATAACAGAATCGTTATGGAGTACGTGTCTGTAAAGGTAGAGGTAAAGTCGGCAGATGTGAACCAGCGTCATTGCACACGGTTATAAACCATAAGTGCTCTGCCACCAGAACGGACAGCAGATAAGAAATTGTCCGCCTGTGTCGCCGTCCGCACGCAACTCCGTAGCTAAAGCGACTTTCCTATATTTACCCCAGAGTGTTAACTCTTAGTACCCATTTCCTAGAGGCTGGGTGAACCCCGGGAATCGCCCTGTTTCGAACCTCCCAGCCGTGGGCTGCTGCAGCGAGTCGCAGCTGGATTTGAAAGCGAGTCTCCTGTCGATTGCGCTAACGCGGCCCCCGTGTCTGTGTGATAGTTTACTTGGTCTCTTTAGTTAGGTATTCTTGTTGTTGTTTTGTTTGTTGTCGACAAAGACTTTATTAGAAAAGTTTAGTTGTCATTTGCGTATCCTTAGTTTTGTTAAGCTTTATTGTTGCAGCCTGTGTTGTTTTTTTCCTGTTTGTGCACTATCTATACACCAGCCACCATCTTTTTATGTCTTTACTATTTTGTACTTCCTAGAATAGTTTGGCAGCAGCAATAACAAAATCCGTTTGCATAACACAGGTAGTAACAACAGTGCTGAATCTTCTTGAAAATATAATTTTTTTTTAAAAAATACTTTCGACTCCGTTTGTTGATAATGCTTACAGTCTAAAATGCTTACAAAGTAATGTTCCCTGGAGAACCCCGTATTGACTACACAATCCAGTGCTTTTATAGATCTTATACAAATTTTGCTAGTAAAATCTGGAAACAGTTTCTGTTGCTTAAATAGTTTTGTTGGCGTCTTTTCGGACGAAAGTGTTTCATTTTCTATAGGTAGGCATGAGTATCACGGCCAATGGCTATGGTCAATTTGACTACCAAGAGATGAAGTTTCTTCTCTCCATAGCACAAAACCTGCATGGTATCGTGATGACTATGTGTTGCTATGCTGTATGATCCCTCGCTCGGCTTGCTTTGTTAACTTAAATAGTTTGTAATACCTTATCGACTTAAACTATTTACCACATTAGTAAGACAGGTCAATAAAGGCGGCAGTATCTTGAGTAGTGTGAATGTCAGCTGCTCCACCGTGTTAAAATAATCTCCAAGATAACTGATATAAGCAAGCAAAGATTCATTGAAAGAATAACCAAATATTTGGCCTTGAGAAACTTCAAAGACGAAAAAAAAAAAAAAAAAAAAGCCACAGCCAAAAAGTAGATAAAAACTATGTTTCTTAAAATGTCTACAGAGTTATAGAAAATTTGGACGAAGTAGGGAAGGCGAGATGACAAGTGATGACATTTTTCGTTTCTGACGCTTTACAACTACAAATTACCATGATTGTTTGGAGTTTAAGTCGGTCTCTATTGCTGGAGGGGTATGCAAAAAGAGAGATCGATAACCCTGAGCGTTATATTATTGTTTAGTTGTCGATTTACAATTACTGTCAGCTTCAGCGTGTCCTCTTTTGTATGCCTCTGGCACAACTAACAAGGCACAAGAACACTGGCTTATCTGAAAAATATCTTTGGATTTGCATGGGGTTGTGCAAAGCGTGAACTATCTAACTCCGAGTAAGACAAACGTTTAATGTTATCACAGTCTATGTCACTGCACATTGGGCATTCACATGCGTGCTCAGCCCTCCGATGCAGCAGCCACTCCAAGATACATCTACTAATTTTCCCACGCGAGGTTGGTTATTATGTCTCTTATCTCGGCCACGAAGGTGCCGTAGACGTGCATCGCCATGCTTTACTCTAATGTCATGCAATCGTGTTAGTTAGTTAGTTAGTTAGTTAGTTAGTTAGTTAGTTAGTTAGTTAGTTGGGTTATCATCATTGCACTCCGGACATGTCCATAGGTGCTCAGATCCTCCCCTTAGTATGAACCCCAATTGTGTAAGTGTCAGGATAAAGTGTGGTACGCTGTTTGTCTCTCTCCATCAGTATTCCAGTAAAGTAATGAAAACAGTAAATATAGAAGCTGAATACAACTTGCTTGTCTGTAGTTAGCTACAATGAAAGAAAGAAAAAGGGTGTGGGGGAGGGAGTAATTTGTAAAAGTCTGAAATCGTCTCCTCAGTAAGATTATTACTGTAAAGCAGTGGTCAAACTTCCATGTAAGCAGTGTAAATAATACCTACATACAAAATACATTGAAATTCTTTAAAGATTTATGTTTGTCTCAAATGTATCCAGTGCGGCTAAGTTGTGTGTGTGTGTGTGTGTATATATATATATATATATATATATATATATATATATATATATATATATATATATATATATATATATATATATATATATATATTTAGTTTAATTAAATTAAATTTCAAGCTTGACGAGTACCACCATGTAGTATCAATGTCAGACTTCCCACTAGACAATAAAAAAAGTATAAATAGCCATAAGAGCAGTCTTCATAATGTTTTATCTCAGCACGCTAACAGTTTTTCAATGATATAGTGCACCGTTTTTTTTTGGATCAATTTAATTAGTTGTAACGTTATTAATAATTGTACGAATGAGATCTACGTATGATAAAAACGTTTAGTTATTAACATTAGTGAGAGGGCAGAGAATACTATTATATCTTCTTTTTCTACGCTTTCACCTGTTGATAGTTCTCGCTGTTCGTCAACTTCTGGATTCAAATTTTGTTCCAGAACCTGAGTGTTGCGTGCACATCCGTTTCGCAGTACTGACTCATTTTTATGCATACTGTTGATGCCTTGCCTTTCAGACAGATGCACTCCAACTTTGAAGGAAGCTCCCAATTAGTGGACTTTTGCGACATGCTTTCGTTTAGGCAGTGGGTTTATTCTTGTTTTCCCCTCACTGGGGCCCCTGAACCTACAGGGAGAAAACCAGTATATTAAAAAGTTCATTGGCTTTTGTAGTTCAGGTATTGGGAGTGTTTGTGCATGTGTGTGTGTGTGTGTGTGTGTGTGGGTGGGTGGGTGGGTGGGTGGGAGGGAGGGAGGGAGGGAGGGAGGGAGGGAGGGAGTGAGGGAGGGAGGGAGTGTGAGTTAGTGAGTGAGTGAGTGAGTGAGTGAGTGAGTGAGTGAGTGAGTGAGTGAGTGAGTGAGTGAGTGAAAGGGAAGGGCATTGGACGGGATTGTTGTTCGAATTGCTTACGGTCTCAAGAAAGTCACTTCTCGCCTGTGCTGAAAAGAAGCAACCACCAGTCACGAACAAGAAAGCCTTTCACAGTGGTCGAACTCTTCAAGCAAAAGAGATTATATGCACTGTGTACATTTTCATACAACAATACGTAAATACATTTAGCATACTGTATACATGCATACAATTTGTGTTCTTTTGATGTATGTATTGTTGCACGTAAATAAGTGCATATCATCACCGTCAGTCAGCAGTAGGTCCTTTACAGAACGTCGTTATCTTCATCACACACTGAAAACCTCTCTTTCTATAGCCAATTCCACAGCCCTATGTACTTTCATAGTCCATGCATCATTGATACTTTGCTCATTTACAGAAATTACACCCTACATCGTCACTCTCTTCAGGTCACCATGACGTTTAGATTTGCCAAAATATCTCAGCTTACGGGAGAGGATGCTGTTTCATTAGCCAGTTCTCCTCGGTGTACAAAAAATATAGGATGTCGGCGTTTTTCTTATTCTTGGTCCATGTTATTATACAATTCTGTCTTTAACATTTCAGTTAAAAAGCTCCGATTTGTTCTTCAAAAACTGAGTAAAGGTCTATGACTCACACCTACAAGTTGCCAAAGGAAAAATTCATTATCTCAACATTTTGTCTTTAACTCGCTTGCAGATGCTGTGCCATAGCCTCTTCACGCTGTTTAGCTTCAACATTGCTAAATCTTCACGCTGTTTAGCTTCAACATTGCTAAATCTTCACGCTGTTTAGCTTCTACATTGCTAAAGTAAGTTTTATTCACTACTGAACCAAATATTCAAAATATGTGACATTTTCAGTTTCTTGTTTATCGACTTCAGTACGTGACTAGTTTGCTGTATTCATTATGAACATTCGAGTGTGTGTTTTTTCTCTTCATCATTGTACTTTTTGACGCTCAGAATTATTTTTTTTAAAAAATCCTTATACAATGTTGGAATTAACTTTGCCGTGTGAGCTTTAGGATAGATTCTCTCCAATTGTGAGATGATCAAAGCTGCCACAGACCCCATCACTAATTGCATTTCTCAAACTCTCAGAATATTTAGGTACATTAAAAAGGGATGGAGAGCGAATGCAGCCTTTTCTTTCTTCTCTCTGCTCCTCTAACCAGTTTGATGTTTCACCAGATACTCTGACTGCTGATGGTTGTTCATGATAAAAAGATTCTTTTAAATGTACCAAAATGTACGTAGCTTTTTAGCCGTCATCTCCACTGCTGTACACATAATACGAAGAAAATCCACGAGTTCTACACTTATAAATGTATAAATAGTGTACCAACATCTTAACGATTCTCTGACATTTTCGTCTCTTGGGCCATGCGTTCGTCTGCGTTAATTGTAGTTATCTCGAATCGTTGTTGTATTCGCTAGATAAACTATAGACAGTAGCATGCAAGCGGTTGTAATTGTCCACGTAATTGTTGCGGGGAGGAGTAGAAATTATTGGTTTATTTCAAAAACGAAGCTTATAGTAAGTGTTGAAGAAAGAAATTATGTTTTTTGAAAACAAAGCAAAAACAACAGATATGGGTGACTACTATGCTAGGAAGAACTAAACGGAGCTTATCATGAAGTAGTGTCGTGTCCGCCTCGAGTACTAGAGGTCCCGGATTTAAGCTATTGTGAAGGCTGGGATTTTTTTTAAATGTGGACTTCTAGTAATTTCCCCTGTTCTCTGGGTAGTAAGATCGGACGCTCGTATGTATCGTAGTGCATAAAAAAAAAATCCTTTGGCAGTTGGAAATCAAAAAGAGTAGCCTAACGACTCTTCCCGGGCAAAATGTGGAGTTAAAATATACGCAAAGTATTTCAGGATCCTCGCCGATGCAACGGAGCTCGTGCACTGCGCTTAGATTTTTCAGACTCAGGCTTGAGTTTGAAGAGGAACGGAGCACCTAATGGTTAGTCGAGTGTACCATGATGATTCGTCTAATAAACGTAAACAATTAACATAAACAGTGTCGTTCTAGCCTGCAAAATATCATCTGAAGTTGTTCAGTGGGTAGTACAGTTGTTTAAAACAATTAAAAACCGATAGTCTTTAGCGGCTAGGAATTAAAAGAGGCTTGAAACAAAAGGCAGATCAAAATACACAACGATTTTTCAACAATCGTACTGGGAAGAGGGAGAAGGGGTGGGAATCGAGGCAGTAGAGCAAGGCGTAGGCCGCATTCAAGTGATAGTGATGGACAAACAGCAGGTTGAAGAGCCTACAATAGGAAGTGAGAGAAAAAAAAAGGGAGAGAGAGAGAGAGAGAGAGAGAGAGAGAGAGAGAGAGAGAGAGAGAGAGAGAGAGAGAGAGAGAGAGAGAGTTAAAAATCCATTGCAAGTACAGAAAAGATATAAACCGAACTAAAAGTATATTAGCGAGTCTTACAATATAACAAACACATACAAAACATGAACGTTGCGGTTATAGAGCCTTCGTCAGCACATACATAAATCATACAAAACCACACGAATACACAAAATCACTTAACTCACCTTGCCAGTGCAATAAAAAAAAAAAAAACACACTCAGCCCGGGAATAGATACAGGTCAATGCCAAGGGCCGTATTTCGAGAATTTTAGATGAAACTGTGTTGATAGTTCAGTCCCGTGTGTGTTGAAGTCCCCAAAGTGCAAATAAAGCGATTTACAAGAGACTGGCAGACCCTGTCGCTGGAGTGACTAGATTTAATGGCTGTCACTTTGATGTCTTTGGACACCTTGGTTATCCTGGGAATTGAAGTGCAACGGTGCTGCTTTCAGGGGCACCATTCTGCATCAAAAAGATGTCAGCCAGTCGTAGACTCGTTTCATTTATGTATTTCATGCCACATCTCTTGCAACTGATGGCATAAATGACATTGCGGACAAGGTCTGCATACAAGTCTGTGACAAGAGAACATGCCGAAGTGGGACGCAGGAACGAAACCGACTCATGACTACAATGTCCTTGAGGTTACGGTCATGTCTGTAGGCCACTAGAGGAGGTTCGGAGAAAATCGTGCTGGTGGCAGGGTCAGCCCTAAGGATAGAGAGATGCCTGAGAAGAATATTTTTGGCACGTATGTGTGGGTGGTAGGTAAGTATGAGAAAAGGACTACTGTGGTAACGTTTAGGCTTGGAAACGAGAGCCGCAACACGATGGAAAGACTGCTCGGTGAAAGGCGGCAGATAAGACATGTTCAGGATACCCTTGAAGCCTGAAGAAGTCTAGCAATTTCTGTGGCCTCGTTGTAAAAGTCGTCGTTCTCCTGGTATAGTCTGCCGAGGCTTAGAGACTGGGAGAAAGGATTAGAGTCTTTTCATGAAAATGAATGAAAGGACGTGTAGAGTAGAAAACGCATGGAATAAGTATTTGTACAGTAGACCGAGGTGCTGAGGCCTTTAGAGACCACGGTGACAGTGAGATCCGGAAAATGCACTGACGGTAAAATGCTGGAAGTGCATCGGATGCTGGAATGGGCGTTGGAGAAAAAATAAATTAAATCCTGCAGGCCAGGTAGGGGCATATCAGTCACATCGATGCAAATATTGATGTACCTTCTATAGAGCTCGGGGACCCTACCAGTATATGCATGACGTATCTGATGCTCGAGGTATCCTATGAAGGGGCAGGCATAGCTAGACCCATCTTGGTGCCCATAGCGACGCCGCTGATCGGGTTGAAATAGCTGCCAATAAGCTCGAAAGAAGTTTAGACTGAGCACTTATTCGGCCAGACGTATCAAGGGATCAGTAGCTACAGCAGGGCTGACTCTACGATCTAGAAAGAACCGCAACATATGTAGATCCAAGCGTTGAGACAACAGCTGACTGATTTATTGATCGGCTATTACTAAAAAAGTCCATCCCCCCCCCCCGATCAATTTGTTCTTGCTTCTTATACCTAAAGGATCAGATACATACCCAGCCAACTTAAACAAATCCTTGCTAACTTAATAAGCAGCTCCCTCCGTGTCGTCTCTGTTCTATTCTTCACTGTTTATAGTTGTTTCTGAAAGTGTTTCAAACTCTCTTCTATTCCTCTTACAATGTGATTTGCAGGAAAAAATTGTATAGTTATACTGTTAGCATGTTAACTCAACATGTGTGCAACTAAAATCGGCTTTCAACCTTATCTCTTGGATTTGGCCGAGTTGGCAAACTTCTGCTTAAAAGTGAATAATCAGCGATTATATTGTTCATGAGCTGGTCTTAAATTTGCAATCGACATGAGATGTAATTCTCATCTTTCCATTATAGTATAGTGTAATAACATCGTGTGAAAAACTAAAAGGAGACAGTAATTATGACGACAACAACCAGCTGCTATACATTATGGCATTTGCTAGTAGGTACAACACTTTTATGTCCCGCTGTACATTTTGACATCTACGGGGGCATACAAGACACCGTATCTATCCAACAGTATCACGCGAAATATCGTTAAAAGCATTTCGAAATAAAAAAAATAAAGAAATACCCCCTTTACCACATAACTACTCATATCCTGTGCCAGCGACAATCACACAAATGCCTATCATTGGACAGACGACAATCTCGGTAATGCCACCAACATACATAAAAAACATATAAATTTTGGTCTACATATGAGAAAAATGCGTCAACAAACCGTGTCCAGGAGTAAATAACACTCTAAAGCTTTCAAAGACAATCCGCCTATTTGCAGCCGTGATGTCCTTCCTGTTAAGTGATGAGAGTGGGCGAAACAATTTGGGTCAGTTTGTCCAAACTAATTGTCTTAAAAATAGTGAAAAGTGATTTATCAATGGCTCCTCTAACTGACATCGCCGCCAGCAGAATGATAAATTTGTTTCTTGAACTTTATAAATTTTAATGTGGGAGTTTGGGGAAAAAAAACCAGTTTAAAAAAAGTTTAGAAAACAAGCTGGTTAAAATGAGCAGTTTTTATTGTATAATAATTATTTAAATAGCGTAGTGAATTTATACCTTAGAGCGGGTGTCAAAACAAATAAGAACACAGGAAGACAAGGGTTCGAACCCGCTAAAGTTAAGGATTTTTTTTTTTCTGTCGGGGACACAAAAAAAAAAAAAAAATTTCCTAACCTGCATGTTCCGTGGCGACAGCACTGTCCATGCGGCCTTATTCCTAAGGCTTAAAGCCTCCCTGCTTTCACCGCGAAAGTGGTAATTACATGCAGAAACTGCAGTTTATGAACCCCACAAGTCTTAGAGATTTAGTACTATCGATCACTGCATCTCCTCCTTTCCCCTCGTCCCCAGTCTAAGCATATGTTTATGTAAGAAGACCAATGGCGGCGGCAGTGATAATATTCACAAAGCATTGAATGGCGATATGCTTCAGTAATATGGATCTAGCAAAACATATTTGTGCTAGGAAAAAGCTTTATTGACTTAATCTTTGTGTTCTTATTCTTCTTCTTCCTCTTCTTTCTTTCTTTCTTTCTTTCTTTCTTTCTTTTCTTTCTTTCTTTCTTTCTTTCTTTCTTTCTTTCTTTCTTTCTTTCTTTCTTTCTTTCTTTCTTTCTTCTTTCTTTCTTTCTTTCTTTCTTTCTTTCTTCTTCTTTCTTTCTTTCTTCTTCTTTCTTTCTTTCTTCTTCTTTCTTTCTTTCTTCTTCTTTCTTTCTTTCTTTCTTCTTCTTTCTTTCTTTCTTTCTTCTTCTTTCTTTCTTTCTTTCTTTCTTTCTTTCTTTCTTTCTTTCTTTCTTTTCTTCTTTCTTTCTTTCTTTCTTTCTTTCTTTCTTTCTTTCTTTCTTTCTTTCTTTCTTCTTTCTTTCTTTCTTTCTTTTCTTTCTTTCTTTCTTTCTTTAATTTTTTCTTTCTTTCTTTCTTTCTTTCTTTCTTTCTTTCTTTCTTTCTTCTTCTTTCTTTCTTTCTTTCTTTCTTTCTTTCTTTCTTTCTTTCTTTCTTTTTTTTTTCTTCTTTCTTTCTTTTCTCCTTTCAGCTTCTTCTTTCTTTTTATTGTCCTCCTCCTCAGCTTCTTCTTCATCCTCCTCACCTTTCCTTGATCGTATATTATATATACTCTCACAGCAATCTGGCAGGCGCCAGCTTAGCGGTGTCAAACCTAAAGAGACAACTGGTTAAGTAAATGTAAGAGAGGGGGCAAAAAACTAACTTTATCACTCTATTGGACGTAAACATTTGGTAAATCTAGTCTGAACACAAATGTTTGTGTCGAATATCACTGCCCTTGTAAAGTCTGATCACTGCATTGTAAATTCTGACAAGACAACAAAATGCGTCTTTCTAGAAAAGCTGCAATTTGGCTACAATATCACAGCATTAGCAGTAATCCAAGACAAAGTCTTATTTACGACACATTGAAATCCCCAGCGGGTGATTCAGCTCATTAGCAGGAGATCTGAAACATCCTTGCTGCATCATGTTCTTGCTCAAGATTGAACTGTTGAAAGGTGAAACATTAGGTACGGTGATTTATATATATACACATTTCAATACATGTAGTTATGAGGAAGACTGGCTAATAATCAGCATCTTGTCTCAAACGTCATGGAAAAATAAAGCAGAAGGCACGGTACCAAGAAGGAGAGGCAGGGGTCGACCAACACGAAAATGGGCACAGGATATAAGTGACTCCTTGAATATAAAAGTACACTAGGCAAGAGAGCTGGTTTCTTTCATGCAGACCGTGATGAGAACAACGTTCTGCAAAAGGCCTGCTACATGATGATAATGAGGTATTAGATAACAACAGAGGATGTACGTTAATAGCATTTATCATCATCATCATCATCACTACATCATCATCATCATCATCATCATCGATGTTATCACTATCATCACTATCATTTGGCGTACGTCGACAGTGGTTATTTCACCGAGGGCGTTGGCACGGGGTAAAACAACCAGAGTCGACGTACGCCAAATCAAATTGTATCTACCAATTTTAATGTAGCTGTGAAGCTGCTTATGTGGGCAGAACTGATCGACGCCTGGAGAAACGATTCGCTGGGCAAATTCCAGTATGGGTGGAAAAAGCCATGCAAAATAATATTCAAAATGAGAATCCTGGCCGCAAAGATCACCCCTCTGCAATAACACGCCATCTTCTAAAATCTGGTGACGTAGTAGCTAAGGACAACGCTTTTCAAATCCTTCCTATGTCAACCACTGGCAGAACGGGAAGATTTCTCGAAGCTTCCACGATTCGTCACCTGCGTCTGGAACTCTGTATACAGAAAGAGATGATTCTGTCTTTACGCTGCCTGATAAAAACAGGCAGTTATGTTTGATCGTTGTTGAAATTGTGCTACATTTATAAAGGATTCACTTATTTGCTTCTTTGATTTGTTACTGTAGTATGCACCTGACGAGATACAGCGAAATATGTCAAGCAATAAATTGTGCAATCTATTGTTTGTGTCTTCTTTGTTCAAATTTGCATTTCATTTTTGTGAATGGCTGTCGTAGGGGCTCTATCACACCTGCTTGCCCCGGGGCATAAAATGATGTTAAGACGGCTCGGGGGGTGGTGGGGGGAGGGGTTGGGTTGTGCACAAGAATGCAGGCTCTCCTGCATAGTGCATCAAAATAGTTTAATCGGGCCTGCCACTGCATGTCTCGATATCTGGTATTTTGAACCTGCTGTATTGTAGCGTTCTGCCATATAATCATTCTCAGGCCATCAAACAATTCCCCTCTGTTTTGTACCTCTTGCACCAATGATCTTATCCGTCACGTCTCATTGCATGACGACAGGACACTTTGATACTACAGCTTTTAATTCGGTAGATTTGTTTCAGTTGTTGAGGGAAAACAAAAACTGTCTATGAGGCAATTGACATCAATGTCAAGATGCTGAATATTATATGGTTGATTTTGCGTTTCTTCAGATGTATAATGTGGTAGACTCCCAGGGCTGTCCTTATTCACATGACTGTGTCATCAACTTTCGGCTTTTAGTTAACATTACATCGGGGTATTCTACTCTGTTATATCTTTGCCTCCCCATATGGGTTTCTGGGCCCCACTGTGGGGAAACAAGAATAGACCCACTGCCTCCCCAACAAGCATGTCGTAAGAGTCGACTTATGGGGGTTTCCTTCAAAGTCAGAGTGCCTCTGCCTGAAAGGCAAGTAACTAACAGTCAGCATACAGTCAGAACCTACAAGTGGATCCTGGGAGGTTAAGGCAAGAGGCGTGATGTTGACCACATCTCCAATCGAGAGCCGTTTGGTCTGTAAAAATTTGAGTCTAACCTCATATCCTCGATGCACCCCTGGCGAGTAGGAGGACCTTTACTTTTACTATACACCCGAGTGCTGATGGCGTGAATAGTATCCCCTCTTACTTCACATTACATGTTTGTTAATGGTTATCTTTCTTTGACATTTGCCCAGACGGTCACCTTACAGGCTTGCGGCTATGTCGGCTTCAAAAAAATAACATTACCCTTTAAAGGTGAAACACCAGATGAAATAACAGATGGACAGGGTTAACGAGGAGCTAATAAATAAAGATGCCACCTCGATAGTTAACTTTTACAGTGTGAGTTGCCAGGCCCCATTAACCTATTGTCCCTCAACAAGCATGTCGTAAAAGGCGACAAATACGGATTTGCTAAAATTGGATGTGTAGGTCTAATACGGCAGACATCGCAGCTTAGATGTAAACCACAATACAAGGTGCCAACCACCCTTTTAATAGTGAGCGCAGGAGAAGCAGATTTAACTTGATCACGTTTCTACGTTTCCCCAAGGATTTTTAGTCCTAAAGTTTTGTATCCGAAACACTAAGGCATTAGAGACATGTTGAATGTGACTGGATGAATGGCTGACTGGATTTGATTTTGTTCCTCTAGGAAATTTCTCTTCGAGGATCGGCGAGCTGACTGCATTTTACAAATCCTGGACGCTGGTGCTCCTGGTGGTGTAGAAAAAAAAATGCGTTTGTCAAATCTTTGCCCAGGTTACATACAGCGCTCACAAGCTGTCGTTTTGCCTTTTGTCACCCACTGACGCACGGGGCAGTAATCAACAAACATAAAGTCTAGCCCGTTCGCTCTTATACAGTTCGTTAAATCATTATTTTTTTTTCCCTGTATAAACTTTTTTCCAGTTTCATGGAAACTCAAGTTTTAATATGGGCATGTGGATGGGCAAAACAAGAATACTGGTACGATCTGAAACTCTGGCGGTCGTGTCATATCATATTCTCAGTCAGACCTATCATTTTTCGGATAACAAAGTAAGATCCCTTGATTCAAAGCGCGATATTTGTGACAGCCGTAGTAATTGTATGGAGGACATCATGGAGCCTGAATAGCAAAGATCCATATTAGGACAACAGGAGCCGATATACAACCAAACAAGACAGGGGCCTCAAGGACAAATGACAAGATACAATATCTCGGTGAAAATAACCACATAGGATATAAGGAGAGCAAATAACAGTCATAGCCAAGAATTAGAAAGCACAGCTAGGAAGATGGACACGCCAAACAGAGCAAAACCCCCACCATAACCACAAGATAAGACCCAGAAGTTCATAAATGAAAACATCACACACTATTAGGGGCAACAAGTCACAACAAACCATCTGAGCCGCTGAAATTGGCGCAAATAAAACTAGACCATAACTATAACTGATGCTGTCTTCAACAGGGTTGAACGTTGTCAAAATGATTTTTCTTAAAATTGTAACAAATGGCGACAGGCCTTTATCATAAATCATATGTATTAGTTTTTTTCCCAACGGTTTTTGTAACCCCAGTAACTACCATTCATCACATATATATATTTCCTATGTCCATTCCCGGGAGCCACCGTGGTGTAGCGACTAGGTACTCACGTGTGGATCCGAAGTTCGTGGGTTCATGGCATGTTGGATCTCCCTTTTATCAAAAATGACCTTGACTCTCAGGTCAGCTCAGGCTTACATGTGTATCAGGTAAAGCCCTAGGAAGTAAAGGGGACCGGGTATCGATAGGTCTATAAAACATAGGTCCAGCCTTAAATGCTCAAAAACTCTCGGAGACGTGAAAATAGGTTCTCTACTTTACTTTGCGTGCCATGTATAGTAACAATACTTTATTTATTGCAAAACAAACATTTGTTTCTCATGCATGGAAACATTTGCATCTTTATATGCACATCTGATCGTGACGTGCCATTTTCTGTATCCAACGACACGGGAAATGTAATTGCAATGAATAAAACATAGTTTTGTATGTATTTTGCAGGATTAGCTTTTGAAGAATATACAATCGATTGGTTTTCTCATCATGTGGGTGACGGTAAAATGGGATTGGTTTCATCGATCCAACACGCACGGTATCCCTTCACGCAATGACTCACCGTCGTGCTTTGGAATCCAGTAAAAAGGTTCAGTTTACTGACTACTGAGTTAAGAATCGACATCATAGCACACCGGACATAGACATAGATGCTCCGTCTTCCGTCTCCAGGAAAGTGTCTCCACATGAGTCCCTGCCATGTGTGTGTATGTATACTTGGAAAATCTAGTCAGAAAATATATCATTTGATACAGTTCATATCCTGTGAAGGAATATACTTGGCTTGGTGAATAACTGACAATTTATCTAATTTTTTTTTAATGGTGGGAAAAAGGGTGGGGGGGGGGGAGGGATAGTACGTGAAGACAAAGGAATAAATATATAGTTTTCATTACAAGGCATGGATAGACAAGAACACAAACCTGCTCTGATATTCAGGGGATATTATAGCAAGACGTAGGCGAGACAAGAACACTGATATGATTTTAAATTAGGGTAATCTGATTACAAGACATAGGCGAGAAAAGAACACACACCTGATCTGATAGTTGGGTGATCGTGCAAAAGGGCAAACGACAACGACTTAAGCTTATCTATATTACATATGAGTACAGGGAGGCAGAACTTAGGGGCTTACCCCCCCCCTCCCCCCCCCCCCCCTTTTTTAACCGCCAACCACAACTCCACCCCACCGTGTTTACAACCGAAAGTTAATTTTCAGTTTGTTGTTTAAACGTATCTTATTTCAAATATATTGCCATGAAAATTTGTTCTTTAGCATATTATTATTATTATTATTTTTATTATTATTATTATTATTATTATTATTTTTATTATTATAATTAGTCGCTCTGGCCGAGCGGCTAGACGCTCGCCACGGATCGGAAGGTCGTGGGTTCGCTTCCTGGCGGAGCCGGACTAATTTTCAAAAATGACCTTGGCTCCAAGGTCGACCCAGCCTTTAGTGGGTATTGGGTGCAGTCCCAGGAAGTAAAGGCGGCCGGCGTGATGCTGACCACATCACCCATCTTATGCCAATTGGTCTATAAAAATATAGGTCTAGCCCTATATGCCCTATACATCTGAAGGCATGGATAAGGGTCCTTTACTTTTCACTTTATTATTATTATTTTTTTTATTAATATTAACAATATTGCTATTATTAGGTACCTAAACAAAGGTTTGGCCTTTTGATGCCGCCCCCTCCCGGAAAATATGTAAGGATTGAGACACCCCGTCGAATGTTTTCTTTTCAAACCCAGGTGCTGAAAATCATCTGTCGGTCTGTCTGTCTGTCTGTCTGTCTGTCTGTCTGTCTGTCTGTCTGTCTGTCTGTCTGTCTGTCTGTCTGTCTGTCTGTCTGTCTGTCTGTCTGTCTGTCTGTCTGTCTGTCTGTCTGTCTGTCTGTCTGTCTGTCTGTCTGTCTGTCTGTCTGTCTGTCTGTCTGTCTGTCTGTCTGTCTGTCTGTCTGTCTGTCTGTCTGTCTGTCTGTCTGTCTGTCTGTCTGTCTGTCTGTCTGTCTGTCTGTCTGTCTGTCTGTCTGTCTGTCTGTCTGTCTGTCTGTCTGTCTGTCTGTCTTGTCTGTCTTGTCTGTCTTGTCTGTCTTGTCTGTCTTGTCTGTCTTGTCTGTCTTGTCTGTCTTGTCTGTCTTGTCTGTCTGTCTGTCTGTCTGTCTGTCTGTCTGTCTGTCTGTCTGTCTGTCTGTCTGTCTGTCTGTCTGTCTGTCTGTCTGTCTGTCTGTCCTGTCTGTCTGTCCCGTCTGTCTCGTCTGTCTTGTCTGTCTCGTCTGTTTGTCCTGTCTTGTCTGTCTTGTCTGTCTTTTCTGTCTTGTCTGTCTTGTCTGTCCTGTCTGTCCTGTCTGTCTGTCTGTCTGTCTGTCTGTCTGTCTGTCTGTCTGTCTGTCTGTCTGTCTGTCTGTCTGTCTGTCTGTCTGTCTGTCTGTCTGTCTGTCTGTCTGTCTGTCTGTCTGTCTGTCTGTTTCTCTATCCCTTGTGATCCACATTTGCCTTTAAGCATAAGGGATCATGAAAGTTTTTGATCTTGAGCTAAATTTATCAGCTAGGAATCTCAATGGTAAATGGTTAAGTTGTTTGCCACATGCCATTAAGGTTGTGCACTCACCGTAAAGAGGGTGACGCTCTGTAATGGACATACTGATTGATGATGATGATGTTGGTCAATATTATCACATTTTGCCTGTGTTTTAACTAACATGCCCTTGTTCCCTACCCATTTTGGACTGAGTCAGCTTTATACAGGTTACTTTCTCTGTGCATTATATTCCAGGCCTTTCTTTTTAGAAACCAGATTTCATCTTCTCTTGCGTGTTTCTCAGCTTCTGTGCTTCAATGGCAGTCGGAAAAGAAGTCTGCAAGCCGTTCTAAAGAAGCAAGAGGATGAAGGAAAACTGTAGGAGGGATTATTTTTATAGCGAAACTAAATTCCTTGTCTTGTTAAAGAATGTAGGCATTCCAATATATTAGTCACGTACGCACACACCCATGCACACTTACAAAGGTACATACACTCACAAAAAACTTTGAAAGACACACACATACGAGCATATATTGATATACACACACAAACTGAAAAGCTATATATACTCCAGCTTTCCTGCATTTCCATCGCAGGACTGTGTTTGCCTTCGATGACCAATATTACTGCAATTTTCATTTATAAAGTTGTTTTGAAACTTTTTTTTTTGAACTACACAAGTGTATTGTGTTTATGCGTTGTTTCATTTTTCGTTTTGCCATTCTTTGTTGTAAAATTTTTTTTAAAAATATTTCTTACGATTCCTCTGTTTAGTAAACAGTAGTAACTAAAATGAGTGAAATTCGAGCCATTCGTACAGCCTCGTCTCTGTTTGGTCCAGGAACACAATTTTGGAAAGAAAAAAGTAAATAAACACTGCTCCTTAAACTAAATGTCCTAAAACTAATTAGGGATTTTCTGAAATTAGATATGCTGGGAGCAGATATGACAGCCTAGCTGTAGTCCCCAATACTGTATGCAAACCCCAACTGTAATTTTAAAGGCGAACTCAGAAGAAGCAGAATCTCTCTCTCTCTCTCTCTTTCTCTCTCTCTCTCTCTCTCTCTCGCTCTCTCTCTCTCTTTCTTTCTCTCTCTCTCTCTCTCACACACGTACGCACACACAAGCAAACGAACACAGACACATGTACACACGCACACTCATACACACGTAGCCGGATTAGGACCTCTTAGATGCCCTAACCACTTGAAACGCCACCCCCTCACCCTGCCCATTTCCCACCTGTATTAATAGCATTTTGAGCCCCAAGACACGCCTTTGTGCTGCGGCCCCTATGATATCCACTCACACGAATTAAATGTAAATGGTCACTTGACATACACAGAATGCGGCTACTTTGCTAGTGTCCCCCCTCCCCCTCTCTTTGCCAGTTTTTAATACTTTCACTTAATTTATTTTTGAAATGTTGTGTTTTACTTTTTATAATTGCGAAGTCTTTGGTTTGATCCTCAAAACTAATCTTTTGTAGCACATCTGCGTCTATAACCAATAGCGATAATGCACCCAGCATGCCTTGTTCCATTGTTCTGACAGAATGTTTAAAAAATATACCCAGCTAAGAAAAATAAGAGCTTCAAGGCTACTAACAGTTTTTATGGTGCCCAAACCGTTTGTAATGCGCTAAGCACATGGCTGGTGTGCTTAATGGTTAATCCAGCCCTGCATACACATACAGATGAAGGGGAAGGACAGAGATCAACAACCGTTTTACAGCCGAGGACATATGATTGTTACTTCCTGGACAGACTGAGGGCTAATACAGAAAGAAAAGCAAAAGTAAGAGCATTGTATTCTTTTAAATCTTGATTAGAAGGACGTTTTGACAGACGACTTTGATATTTCAGTTGGCCGATACCGGTCCGCCGGAGACCACAGCTCGAAAAACGTTGATCTAGCCGACGATATCAAGATACACAAAGTAAAACGATTGCAAGTGAAACTGAAATAATTTGACTTTATCAAATGTCACTGTGGGTAGAAAAAAACAGTAGCTAAGAGCATGGTACTAGGCAAGGAAAGCCAACCAGCACAGATTCAGGCATAGGACATAAAAGAAACATTGGGTATAAAAGTTCATGAGGCAGAGGAACCGGAGAAGGATTGAGTTTCTTTCGGGCAGATTCTTCTTCATCTTCTTCTTCGCGTTCACCAGCTGTAAACTCCGGCGGAAAGTTCTGGTTGTTCGTCCACTTCTGGACTGCAGTCCTGTTCCAGAACCTGAGTGTTGCGTGTTCATCCATTTTACAGATCTGACTTATTGGTATGCATACTGCTGGTTCGGGCAGGCTCTGATAGTAGTGACATTCTGTAAAGGACGCTAATTTAACAAGAAAGGTTTAAAAAAAACAAAAAAAAAAAAAACAGATTTATCTCTTAATTCTATATAAAAGAAAACTTGTGAAACAATTTGTTGATTTTAATAAAGTCAAAGCAATTAGTTACCAAAACAACTGAAGGTGAGTCAAGGTTTCAGCTCCATTGCGAATGGGTCACTCCATAATTGTTCCGGTTGTGTGCTAGTGAAAATCTTTAGTGACAACAGGACTGACAAAACGATGGGACAAACACATCCATTTTTGTGGAAATTGTGTTGAAATTAAAGGGACAGTGCATGTATACAAATAAATAGTTGCCAAGATGTTTTAGTCTTTATATATATATATTTTTTTCTTATTGACTACCCCTCGTATTTACAAAACAAACTGAAATAAAAATCGAGCTGATGAGTTTTAAACTTTATTAGAAATTTAAAGCATTGTTAGCTCGGGTAACTAAAACAGTTTACACACTATACACACATTTGACATCAGCGCAATAATGCTCATGGACTGCACTTACATCTAAATAGACGACACAAAATCAAAGTCAAAAATTAATTTAAAAAAAAAAAAAAAGTTATGAATTTCTGAAAATGAGAACAAGTGCAACTGGTAAAAAAAATTATAACACAGCTCAGGCTTTGTCACAATTTCAGCAACAATCTGGTTGAATTTCTGAAACATGGATAGTTGTCGTATTGTTTTTAATAACCTGTTTCAATGTTACCATTATTGTATAGCTATATTATATAATTGTAGCTATTACAATTGACGTCACTTCACACTGGGAATTCCCATTCGTGCTCAGTCATCAGAGTCCCAAGCTCTTCTCACAGCTGCCATGTTAAAGTGATTATCGAAACAGTTACATAACTAAATGTACAAGTTTCATTATGACCCTAGGAGGAGTTATGTCAAATTATTTTTATAAAGTAACGAGAGAATTCTTTTTTTCCACACTTAGAGCCGTAAAAAGTTAAAAAAAAAAGAAAAAAAATTCTGTAATGCTATGTTCAGTGGATATCTTTTTCGCATACAAAAATTTTTATTTGTTTAACCACAAAAATCTATATTTATTCAAGAGCAAAAGTCTACCTTTATTCAATAATCTAGATTTGTCTAGAGCATTAACTTGGAGCCTATCATTTATTTAATCACACACACACACACACACACGCAGGCACCCCCCCCCCCCCCCAACCCACATATAAATCCATTATCTCAAAATAAAATACATTCAACGTGTGTTTCAGTCAGCAGACGGAAACCGTCTGTGTGATTGATATCTTAACTATGAATATTATTTAGGACAGGGCTTATATTTCGAGCATAATGAAAAATGTCACCCAAGGCTTGGTTTAGATTTTATTCTCGGGGAAACACGATACTGTATGTATAAGGTAGGCAGCAATCCACACTCATTTGCTGTTATGGTCAGTCTTCTCAGACATGATTAATGTTAACTGAAGGCTGGGTCATAAAGGGAACCCCATCAGTTAAAAAAAAAAAAACCCCCCCATTAGAATTCAAGGGAACACAGCCCATCCAGGACATAATCGCCAAGACGCAGTCATCTTCCGTACACACAAGAAACAGATCATTATATTAGAACGCAACAAGCTCTGCAAACATATGTATTAAAAATTTAAGATTGGTGATTCAAAACTTTGCCCATTTGGACAAGCACCACAGAGTACAGAAAAAAGTGCCGCAGATATGCTTTCGACAGGCAGTCCAGAGATCCCAGAATTGGCCTGTTGAAATCCAGTTAAAACCAAGATTTATGGAAGTCATGCATCGCACCACAGACTTCATAAAAGCTTTTGGTCTTTTCATTTGAAAACCACAGCAAGGGAGAACGAAAGAAAAGGGAAAAAAAAAATTTTAAAAAATCCTAGTTTTAATATGGATGCGAACACAAACCTACTGGACCGACAGAGCTCTGCTAGTGAGTGCACTACTCAGGTTTTTCTCTTACAGTCTCTAACATATTACGATAGAGCTATATATTATTTCAATCACTTTTCCCCGCTCTGCTTTCCTCCGGGGAAATATATGAGGCAATCTAGTTGACAGTTCCTGGCA
This sequence comes from Candidula unifasciata, assembly GCA_905116865.2. NCBI lineage: Eukaryota > Metazoa > Mollusca > Gastropoda > Stylommatophora > Geomitridae > Candidula > Candidula unifasciata. The sequence goes on from CAJHNH020000908.1 coordinate 89,164, forward strand.
CGTAATGACGTCACCAGTACACATGCATGGTTTTTTACTGTTGAAGCAGGTCGATTAAAAGGGACAGATGGTTCAGCAGAATGAAGTAATGAAGTCATCAACCCATAACGTGAATGCTTGGTGCCAGTGTCAGCGAACCCAAGTGGTGCTTCTGGAAGCCGGCTGAGCTGCTGGAGTATCGACCAGAGAAGAGAGACGGAAGAGAGAAGACATCTGGTCACATAAGTTTGATGTTAACGTCAAATGTGTCGGCTAACAGGAGCAAATTGTATGCAAAAGCACTCGGTGCAAACACAATGTTTTTAGAGGCCGAATCATCATCATCAATTTCCACTTCTGCCGTTAATGGCTGTGGGGAGGAACAGTTTGCCATCCATTGCTAGAGGGGCAGCAATGGTGATTGTCATTTTGTGTCCATGTAAAATCTCTTTAATGTTATCAATCCATAATATCCTACGACGACCTCTAGTTTTCACATCAGATCTTTTTATGTTTAGCGTAAGTAAAGTAAAAAGTAAAGGACCCTTTTCCACGCTTTTAGACGTATAGACCTATATTTTTATGTACCAAACGGCACAAGATGGTCAGCATCATGCCGGCCGCCTTTACTTCCCAGGTCTGCACCCAGTACCCACTCAAGGCTGGGTCGACCTGGGTCATTTTTAAAAAAGCCCGGCTCCACCAGGGAGCGAACCCACGACCTTCCGATCCCGGCGAGCTCCTAGCCGCTTGGCCACGGCGACTATGTTTAGCGACAGCGTTCGATATTGTCCTGGTTGTATTCCTACTAGATCAAGCTATTTGATCTTCTGTTTTTCAATTTCCTTCGCTGCATGGTATTGTTTTCCTCAGTCTGTTTGATAACATTTCTAACTTTGTCTTCGATAATTAAGTCGATGGCCTTTCTCATGCATCTAATTTCAAAGGTGATAATTTTACGTAAGTTTACTTTTTAATAATATCGAAGTCTGGCACTAGTAACACAGTGCTGGTATAAATATTTTGTGTATAATCTGTTAGTTGGCGCTCATTCTTATGTTTGGATGTCCTAATAACGGTGTCAGTTGGTATATAAGTTCATTGACTCGTTGCCATTTTATTTCTATTTCCCGATCTATTCTCCCGTCCTCCAAGAATATAATTCCTAGATATTTAAATTCTTTATCTTTCAAATGTCAAGCGGCACCGAAAAAAAAAAAACCTTTGAAAAGGGTAATGATTTTCTGGGCTTAAAATATTTTTTTTTTTTATTCAAGTCTAGGAAGAAAGGTGGCGGTACTTACTGCAAAGTGTCTATTATAATAGTGCTGAACAAGTGATACATAATAAGGGTGCCGGTACTGCATACAGTTCGCACCACACAAAAAAAAGCCCCTATCATCTTCTTTTCCGAAAGCTTATACAATGTTTACAATTATTTCTAGTACTCATAAATATGTCAGCGTCTAAGGCTTAGGCTTTGAGAACGGGTTTCGTAATGCCCGCGTGCCGTTTTTAATCTCAACTCCGAAGTTTTGTCTTGCGTTGGTTGCGACAATGGTACCAAGAGCTGACCGTTTAGTGGGCAATGGCAAACCACTGAACGTAAAATCTCACTAGAAAAACTACAACAGCCAAAAAATGCTCGGTTTGATTCTGCAACTTACTGTAAAGGATACGCAACTAACTTTTAAATCACTAAAATACAGATAATTTTAAACGTAAATTAAACTCATTGTGAAATCAATCCATGGCATACACTGCAAAGTTTCATAAAAAATATGCAGTAATTAAAGGAGAAACCTACAGAAGAATATAAGTACTGCAATAATGAGAAGTTCATAGAAACAATGACAACCAGTAAAAGGCAGTGACTAGTACACCCACCCCATACCAAGGAAATAAATCCTAAAAATGAGCACAATAAATGAATAACACTTTACGACAGCATAGGTCTAGTTTTCAAATCCGCATCCAGGAAAATTTGTCTTTATTCAAAATTGACCATAGCTACAGTTCGACTCAGTCTAAAATGTGTCCAAGGTAATGTTCTAAGAAGAAAAGACGGCCGGCCTGATGTGGATCATATAACATATTGAGTGCTAATTCGTCTATCGAAATGTAAGACAAGCACTATATGCCCCGTGCTCCAAATGGGTGGAAAGTAAAATTTGTTTAAAGCATCATGGGTAATGGCGTCTTTAAATTAACAGCTAGTGTTTTGCTCATATGTCTCTACAGTTATGAAGGTATCTTCAAATGCAAGATTATGCTTAAGATGTAGAAACATCACCAGAAAAAGCCCTGATCATCTTTCTTTTTCGAAAGCTTGTACAATGTATACAATTATTTATAGTACTCACTAAAATACACGCCCTTTTACACATAAATTAAACTCAATGGAAAACAGTCCCTTGCATACACTGCAAAGTTTAAAAAAAAAACCACAGTAATTAAAGGAAGTATCTACGAAAGAAAATAAGTATTGCAACAAAGGGAATCTCACAGAACAATGACAACCAGTATAGAGCAGTAACTGGGACGCCTGTCGGTTACCTGGAAAATAAAGCCTAAAAAGCACAAGAAATGAATGACACTTAAAGAGAGCCTAGGTCTGGTTGTCAAATCAGCTTTGAGGAGAATTTATCCTCCTTGGAAATTCATCATGGCTCACAGGTCGTCGCAGCCTAAAATGGGTCCCAGGTAGTTTTCGGGGGGGGGGGGGGGGGCGGCGACCCGTGCGATATTGATCATCTGGCATTTTGAGTGCCGACTGGTCTTTCAAAATGTAAGTCTAGAACTATTTGCCCCATTCGCCAAAGTGGTGGGAAAGAAATCTGGTTAAAGACACACTGGGGGTAATAGTATTCACGATAGCTACTGTTTTCTCAGAGGTCTACAAAATGTGACGGTATCACCAAATGCAAGTTTATGCCTAAGATTTCTGGTTTATCAAAATGTAAGTCTGGAACTATATACCCCATTCGCCAAAATGGTTAGAAAAAATCTGGTTAAAGACACCCTGGGTAGTAGTATTCACGATAGCTACTGTTTTCTCAGAGGTCTACAAAATGTGATGGTATCACCAAATGTAAGTTTATGCCTAGGATGTCTGGTCTATCAAAATGAAAGTTTAGAACTATATGCCCCATTCGCCAAAGTGGTGGGAAAAAAATCTGGTTAAAGACACCCTGGGTAATAGTATTCACAACAGCTACTGTTTTCTCAGAGGTCTGTTCAGATTTGGAGGTATCACCAAATGCACAACATGTAAAAACAAAGTACTTTGTTTTTCCTCAGAGCTGTCTGTTCAGATTCTGAAGGTATGCCTCACCAAAGGCACATCGTGTGTTGTAGAGCCTGAAGATTGTCCATCTTGTTCTTGGTCTAAAACAATGTACTTTTGTATGGTATGGTGTCACAATGGTGTCGTTACATTACTTAATAGAAAACTAACTGTTCTATTTTTTTCTTTCTGTCTTTAAAATGTGTATAATTTGACAGTAAAGTATCATCTATAGAGAATTCAAAACTCAGGACGCTACACTTCATTTTTAATGTATTTACAAGACATTGTGACACTTGACACACAAAAAACATTCTTCACAGCCATTTTTCGTCATATGAAAGAGTCAGCAATAATGTTATGTGTAATGAAGCTTCACAGCTTTGATGAAAGATCACACACAATGAAACACTCGACAAAACAAAATGTCCACAGTTCTGCTTCGACAGGTTTACACTAATCATTCATATTATGAAAAACCCTTGAAAGAAGCAATGTACAGATTAAAAACAAAACAGAGGAGTAGACAATAAAAAATTAAAATTACTTGTTTGATGTTTTACCAAATGCAAATTTCTTATGGTAGGATGATTTTTAATTGATTTCTTTTTCACCCCTTTTCTGCTTTTTGATATCTTGCCCTTTATTGATCCGATGGTTCACTGCGACAGCAAACTTCGTGCTGTTTCCGGGTATTTTTAGAAATGTTTGCATGTATAGTGTCAGTAATTTTTTTTGTATTAGTCTCTAGGTGTTTAGTCGGCTCTGTGGCTAAGTCGATGCGAACGCTTCGTAATGCCGGGATGCTGGGTTTGATCCCAGCTGCGGGCCATGCGCCTTGCGTAGGTTTCGACAGTGGTAAACAGAAAGCAATGGCAAACTACTGGACGTAAATTTGCCTAGAAAAATCACCCAACAGCCAGAGACTGTTAGGGCTGGTTCTGCAACGTCATGTAAAGGATACGCAACTAACCAACCTATAGATGTTTATCGATTACTTTCACATGTAGAGCTCGAACTACTTGTCTCCTAGGTATTTATACTCGTAGATGTGGTGACTTATAATACTCTAATAGTCTGTCCTCTTTTTGTCTCGAAGATATGTATACATACCCTTGCGGGTAAAACTCTAACTGAGTTACGTCATCTGTGTGATTAAAAGAAAACCAGAATGCATCAGCTTTTAAATGACGGACCCAAAGCTAACCGACGCGAGATAAACCAATTCCAGCCAACTGCAGGCAGGCAACAGTTTGCTAGCAATTTATTTCAAGCAACAGACTGCCAATAATCAGGGTCTGTATTAAAAGGTGTACAAAACAACTATCTTAGATATTTTTATCTGAGGACAGAAGAATACATGGGGAGGGGGGGGGGGGGAACTTGATATAGGCCAAAAGGGTGCCTTAATTATAGCTTCCTTGGTGGACGGCGTATCTTGATTTTGTTGTGTTCGACTGACATCCAAGAAGCGACTGGCTTGGCCATAGGTTGTGTCAAGCCTTCAGATAGCACTTGAAGTAAAAAAAAAAAAAAAAGTGGGGGGGGGGGGGATTAGCCAGTCAGACTAGTTAAAACAGTGTGTGCACGCATTCACAGTGGAATGTATGCACATCATGAAATAATCACAAGACTAGTGTGTAGAAAGAATACGTTCGCCCTTGCGTATATGTTAATTAGCTGTATCGCAACGTCTAGTCAGTCAGCGGCCGCTATGTCTAGCAATAAATGCGATAAAACTGACACCTTGCAATGTTTTATTTTTTTTTCACATTTTCGATATCCTTCAACCACAATCGTGTTTTCCCATCATTATTTTAAATCTTTTACGATTACAATTGTAAGTGTTTTCTCGTCATGATATAGACGTCGTTCTATCACAATTGACTTCATATTCATATTTGTATATTAAAAAACAAAAAAGCATTAAAACAATGAGAGAATACCAAGAATATAACACAAATGTATATTGTTTAAGTAAGTCTGTGGGTTTGTTACCGATTGTTCTTATTTCATGCATACATGTGTGTTGACTCCATCTAACAAGAAGTTTAACATTAAACAAAATGTCTATGTCACTGTTAAACCGTACTGTTTAAAAAAAAATGATTATCTCGTCTCTAATAATAATAATAATAATAATAAATAATAATAATAATAATAATAATAACACATACATACATACATAGATACAACTGAGAATAACTGTTCACGAGCCGTAAATGAGACAAACTTTGTTAAATGTGTCAAGGTATGAAACAAATTACAATCACAACTGGCACTCAAAAAAAAAAAAAAGTATTATCTTAGTTTCTTTTGTGTTGAAAACGCATTAATTTCACATGTATAAATTGTGCTTAATATTTTGCCTGTTAGGAGTTATTTGCTGAATTGTTTAGTATCATAAGGAAACATTAATTTTGTTTTTTCTTTGTTTTTAAATATAGTTTTATAAGAACACAAATATTTGAAACATTTATTTCAAGTTTAAGATTTAAAATAGAAAGTGTTCTTTCTGTCTTAACATCTTTCAACACATAAAGATAAATATTCTTTAGCATATTTCAACACATAAAGATAAATATTCTTTAGCATCTTTCAACACCTAAAGATAAATATTCTTTTTGATTGACGTTTGGCTCCACCAGAACATCCCATCGAGCGATAAAAATCCGGTGACACAAAATGCCACCATTCGAATGAGGATCATCTGGGGACAGGTCCCAGAAACCTCGTTCAGAACACAGATTGGAATATATTAGGGCCCCGACAAAAGCGGGAGCTGGGGTTTTATTTTAAAGAAAAATTACCTCCAATAATGGGGCGGTAGCGTTAAAATTGCAAAAAATATTCCTGCCGTTGACAGCATTTTCATCACTTTTTGTGTGTGTGAAACTTCGGTTTTCGTGACTTCAGCAGATTATATAGAGAGTAGAATTAACCAAAACTGACCACATCGCTATGTTGACCAACCCTGAAAGTTACTCTCATTTTTCTTTTTCGGACGGTCACCACTTATTCTCAGTCGAAGACAACCATCTAAATGTAAGTACTTCTGTAAGTTATATTTTGATCACTTCCAATATAACAATGGCTTAAACAAAACCAAAATAATACCAAGACAAAATAAATAATCTGATTGTGGTTATGTATGATTTCATATGATGCTGTGTTTTCAAATATAAGCTGGTTAAGGAAGTACAGTATCAGTACAATAGCCCTATTTTCTATGTTGACCACCTCTGTTAGCAAGTTGCCTGGTTTACCAGATCATCTTGGGTTGTCAACTTATACATTTAACATAAATATTAACATTTTTGTATATATATATATATATATATATATATATATATATATATATATATATATATATATATATATATATATATAAAGTGGCGTCATTCAGGTGGTCGACCCAGCCTGTAAACGGCACAAGGTAATGTTTTGGGAAGTAAAAGCAGTCGGCATGATGCTGACCATATCACACATCGAGTGCTGATTGGTCTATACAATACAGTTCCAGCAGTTCTTCGTTTCTCTACTTCTCGAATGCCTCGCAATGTCAGGACAGGAAGAGATCTCTGGAAGGCGCCATTCTGATAGTATTTTTCAGTATTTCTAATTTTTCTGCTATCAGTCTTTTACGTGGTCGATCACTTGCTCTGTTACCGTTAGATCTGTAAAACACTGCTGTCTGTAATCGCTAGATCTGTATAACCCTATTCTTTTTTACCGCTATATATGTATAACACTTGCTCTCCGTGGTGCCCTGTCTGCTGCAAATCTTGTTACATGATTAAACCATTTGATCTGTTGTCTACCTATAAAGTCATTGACACCATCGTTCCTAAGTCAATTTGTCTTTGTTACACCTAGCATGATACATAAACTTTTCATTGTTGTCATCACTTTACTATATGGACTATACGGGAGCAGAAAACAAAAGTCATTCAATGCATACATATACAAAACTAAATCAAGGAAAAAACCTCAGAAAGAATTATGCACAGCGATATACTTATCACAATAAATATTACATACTTCATCACATTCTAACACAAAATTTGAAATTAAAAGATAAGAATTTTAAGAATATACAACTTGAACTTATTGATATGTTATTTGTTCCTTGTGAGAAGAGCGTGTTTTAAATATAATATGGTAACCACATACTAGTGTCTGCGTGATGAATACTTGGCAAGCGAAAATATATGTACACTATATTGTACAGTACAAATATGAGGAACTTTCTCGAGAGGGAAAGCGGTATAAGTAGATTATTTTACTGTTGCCTAACTAGCTTCTTTAGTGAAGCACTAGCCCCTTTGTGGATAGGAATGGTTAATTCAGCACACTTCCTGCTCAATCAGTGTTTGTATGATCAAATTCTTTTCAGGTGGACATTCTTTCAAAAATATTTCTTGGACTTTCAGTTGAGTTAATCCAGTATAAGAAATCGGAATCAGGAAATGTCATAGGAGGGAAAAGTTGTTAATATTGATTATATCACTAATAGAGTGTTGATCTTTCTTTAGCATATAAGCCTAGCATCATACGGCTAACATGCATAAGGTTCATGTCGACTCTCAGAGCTGTCCTGATACAAATAGTAGTAATAGTGCTACAACTGCAAGGGTTTAACCCGCAACACTGTCATGGTAATCGCTCAGAGGGTACTATCGATACAGAACAGCACGTTATTATTTAAAATGTATGTAGGAGAATATTCCCTGTCTAGAGTATCTCGTTTTAATGTAACAATACATGAGACGGTATAGCTGGCGCAACAAAGGAATACAATTAGATGCGCATAAGCATGGGATAACTGAATCATAAACAGGGCGAGTATGATTTCAGTTCACTGAATATATCTGTGAAAAAGCCCGGGTCTCTGTTGAGCCGTAACATGTTAGAACTATGTTTGTTAACAATCTGAAGACATCTGTCCCAGAAACGATCCTTGTTCTCCTCCACCAGAAACGGTTTCAACGGATAGCTGATTTCGTTTCCCATATACGAGTAGGACAGGTACAGGCAGGTGAGTACATAAGCCTGTAGATCCTGTTCATGAAGGATTTCGCTAGACGACAAATCCCTTAGTAGCATGAATATAAATACTACGTTGGCAGGGTTAATGAACGCTATGTCTTGCCAACCTTGAAGGAGGAGCGATCTGTCTACAGTTCTCAGCCACAAGATAGCATCAGATGCTTCGAATCTCTTCAGTCGTTTACACTTACGCTTTAGGAATTCTCCTAAGCATTTGAGAAGCTCTGACGTAGAAGCTTGAATTACAGTTCTTTTTGGACTTGGTGGTTTCTCAAGCTTCCTGAATGATGTAGTTTTCACTGGAGCCGGAAGTTCATCCTGTACTGCTTTTAAATTATAACAGGACACGGATTTTTGAAAATTGTTATTGAGGTTGAAATTTTCGATGTTGTAGTTGCTGTCAAGCTTGGATCCATTCAAAAACGCAGAGTTGGACAGTTTCATTAGCGTTTTTTCTTTCTTCTTTGGATTTACTGTGAATTTTTTCCAACTTAAAGCACTCAAGAATATTGAATGTCTTTTAAAGTTTTTGTCCTTACCGTTTGTGCCATTGTTATTAATAATAGCGTTATTCTTATGGTTGTTAAGCACTTCATAATTGTAGTTGTTGATATTGATATCTTCGCTCAGAGGGCGGCGAGACGGTGGAGAAAACGACAACACGGTTCCCATGTTTGAGATCGAAAATGGCTGCCAACTGATGAATTTAAAGGAATGAAGCAGAAACTGGTTGCAAAAGAGACCGATGAGTCACTGTTCCGGTTCCCCGTTCTGGTTTAAGAGAATCAACACTTGGTTTATGCCATGAAAACTTACGCGACTACAGCAGAATTCTCAGTTCCTATCACAACATATTCACAAATAATCAAAACTTGCTAATGCAGCCTAACAACACAAGAAATGACTGTGCGTCTAAATTCTTTAAATTGTTCTATATTCACGCACACAGGTTTGTGTTGCGCTGGTTCGATCGTGTTGTCGTTTGCTCCAATCTCCGCCTCGCCTTCGCAGAGAGATCGATCATTAGCATAATGTTCTGCGATGAGATCATCACCATGGCAACAGAAAGAAGTTTCGTAGCAGCCAATCATTCACCTGCATTCCGACACCAATTTGCTGGTTATTTGTCTCAAAATGTGGACATACTTGAGTGTCTACGTTGTTGCAGTATGCAGGCCATGATTAGGTTTGATTATCCTTAGTGAAAATGCAGACAATGTAGAGATACACTAAGACACACACAACTTTTTGTTAAAGTGCACATATCTAAACGTTTGCACGCACGAACATTTTATAAGAAAGAGAACTATCAACGTTCAGAGCTTGCCATGTATTAATTGTAGTTTATATACAAAACTGGAAGCTAAGGCAAGACAACGATTAGGTGCTCGTCTGCTGGCTCTGGGATCTTTTGTTCAAATCTGCATCGAGGCAGAGGCTTTAAGTGATTCAATACTCCCAGATCGACACAGCTACAAATAGCTACTCGGTTGTGTCATGGAAAGCAAAGGCAACCGGCTTGATCTTCACAGCTTACCTATCAAACTGGGGGGGGGGGGGGTCTAGCACCATATACTCAAAGCGTCATTGGTGGGAAAATTGTCCCATACTAACTTGTTTACAAAGTCGGGGGGACAATACATGTGCAAACAGAAACCACTAAAAATTACCCCTTTTTTAAACGGATAAAGAAATAATGATAAACAAAGTAAACGGAAATATGAAAGATTGAGTTGGCCATGTTTTTTTTTTTTAAAAACTGATAATGTAAAAAAGTATATCTCATTTTGTTTCTTTTCGGTGTCTTGCGCATATCCTTTAGTAGCATGAATATAAATACTACGTTGGCAGGGTTAATGACCGCTGTGTCTTTCCAACCTTGAAGGAGGAGCGATCTGTTTTCAGCCACAAGATAGCATTGTTTGATGTATGATAAAAAAAGGTAAAGTCGGAAGATGTGAACCAGCGTCATTGCACACGGTTATAAACCACAAGTGCTCTGCCACCAGTACGGACAGCTGATAAGAAACGGTCCGCCTGTTTCGCAGTCCACGTTACTCTGTAGCTACAGCGACATTCCTCCATTTATCCCAGAGTGTAGTGTCACTCTAGTACCCATTTCCTAAAGAGGCTGGGGGAACCCCGGGAACCGCCCGGTTTCGAACACCGACCATGGCTGCAGCGAGTCGTAGCTGGATTTGAAAGCGAGCATCCTATCGACTGCGCTAACGAGGTCCCCTTTCTTTCCTCAGGTCAGAACAATATTAGATGAAAATGATATGATTAGATTTCATAATACTTTGTATCAACGCCTACATTGTTAGGCCGTAGCAACAGAAGACCGCATCCAAAGCATAGGCGCCGACACAAAGAAAACACCTGGGAAGACCCAGGGAGTGGTTGTAGGGGGGTGGTTGGGGGTGGAAAGGGGGGGGGGTGCAGTGGGAGGGGGCTGCCTCTTTATTTTATAGGTTTTCTTTATTTTTCCCCAGGTGTGTAAGTGCCGTAAGTACCTCCACATCA
>CAJHNH020000908.1:105000-127500 GCA_905116865.2 Candidula unifasciata
AGCTATTTGCATTTTTCTCACTGTTGTTATCTCGAAATTTCTTTTACTAATTCTTTTTCTTCATTCCTACAATTGTTGCACTGATTACATGATGTTTTGTGATTTTTACATACTTGTTTTAGTGTCCATCCTTCACAGTTCCTAGTTGTCTGGAGTGTTTGTAGTAATGTTATACTGCATGTTTAACTATTTTTTTTTTTTTTACTAGTAAAGGAGCACTATCTGGTCTGTGGGCCTAATTGTTGTGAGGAAATTAGGCCAAGTTGTGCCTAGGAATGTTTTATGTTCTGTAGTGCCATAATTTGAGTCGCCCCACCCCTGGAGTAGGTTGGATGATCATTGGAGCTGCGGGATTCCGCCTAGACTATTGCGAGCCAACATCTCACTATTTAAGACTACTTTAGAGTGCCATTTGATTCAGTAGGGGAACCCTAACAAAGGCACTTGACCCTAGCAGTATGTGACCGGATGGACGAAGGTGGGGGGGGGTGAAATGTTTAAAAAAATGTGTGTGTTTGTGTCAGCGCGCGCATGCGTATGATGGGGCACCGGGCACCACCTGACCTTGCAATGCCTCTGGCTGGACTATAAATGTAGAAGCTAGTGTCTTATGGCATAAGTTAGGGTTAAAAACAAAAAAACCGCCTGTGCTCACATTGTAAATAACCAAGCCGGAATAACCTTTTTATGTGAAAGGCATGCAAGCAGTTGAAGGTTGTCTCCCTTGGATTTTTTAAAATCTAATATTCAAGGTTTTCGTAATCTATATATTTATATATATATAAACTAAGTCGATTGTGTCCTATTCTAAGGTGTATGTATGATATTGACTTGCTCTGGTATGCCCATTATATGGTAATCGTCTTTTGTCGGTTTTGGTGGAGTAAAGATAGGATAAGAAGAAACTCCACAGGGGGGCATGTACAGCAGGGATCTACCAATCGTCAGTAAAAGTAATCTCTCGTCGACAAACGTTTATGAATTGGAGACAACAGACCTTGAACTTCCCAATAATCTCCGGATGTCAGTTTATCCCCCCTCCCTTTTCGGCGATACCGGGGGGCCAGTCTTTCCATAGGTGTCGCAAGGTCTTTCCCGAGCGTCACCAGTCTATCCTGGTAGTCTTGTGGACTAGCCACGTACAATAAAAAGAAACTCAACAGGGGAGCATGTACAGCAGGGATCTACCAATCGTCAGTAGAAGTAATCTCTCGTCGACAAACGTTTCGGCCCACGAGCTCCTAGACGTTTTCAGAGAGTGGGCCCACCTGAGTTCATGAAGCTAAGGGTTGGTTTCCCTGCTGCACGAAATTACCGGATTTTGTTCGGATAGGGACAAGACGACTTGGTGATTTGCAGAAGGTACTGTGAGATAAGAAGTCGTCGCGGTAGCATAGTTAGAGCAGTCTGCATACCTGGACGACCGAGCGACAAGCTTACGATTGGTATACCGGTCAGATGTTGGACTTTTGTTAGCAGGTGGCAGAGGAACACTGGCAGACAATTCGGACACGATGGACTTTCAAGGGATGAGAAACTCTTTTCCACTAGACACCCGGACCAGTTCACCGAGGCCCGTCCCCAACGTTGTTTCTTTGTGTCCAGAGCCAGCTCGAGGCCCTCTCAGCAACCTCGCCCAGCTGTTTAAGTGTCTGTTTGCGTTCATTACCGCGCAATCCTAGTTCTTTAACCACATTGTAGAATGAAGTGGAAACGAGGCCTCTCTCCCACTTCGACAGCAAAGACTCGTACTGTGTACGCTTCGTCTCTCCTCAGATCGGCTGCTAAGTCATAGTACTTTTCAAACTTGAAAATATGGCTTTCGTCCATTCGCGACTAGTACGGGACGGTCAGCTCAATCAGGATGAGCTGCCGTTTCTCCGCAGTGGAGAACTATGTCAGGTCGCAGGCCGGTCTTCAGAATTAACTCATGGTACCATTCATGGCCCGGCAGATCAACCGCCAGTAACCAGTCCCTCGCAGAGTCTAGCATAGATGGAGCGAATGCGCCTTTGTTGATCCTACCTTTTTTAATCTGCCCAGCCTTGAGGAAGCGTATGGGGACGACGGTAGGACTGGCTCTATCGTTAGCCCGCATCCTAGCCTGGCCCACAACAGCTGCCAACTCTTTTAGCACCTTGTTGTGACGCAAGGTGTATCGGCCTTGACCTAGGGCTTTCATGCATGCGGACAGGACGTGTCCTAACGTCTGCTTCGCTTTGCACATCGGGCAAGTCGGATCGTTAGTCGCAGACCACTTCACCATGTACTGGACGATAATACATCGTACGCCGAACGAACGATAAAGCTCAGTCGCAGCGGGGTCATTCGCCAGATCTTGGCAATGCGCTCTCCAGGCTAACCCAATGGCCCTGCTGCGACTGCTAGGCTGCTTTCTGGACCCGAACCTTGTTTTCGTTGTCCCTAACTTGTTGTATTATCATGTCTCGGCGTTCTTTGGCTGTGGCTTGGGACCACCAATTGACCTTCCCGTGACCTAGGCTTCGACGGTCGGTTTGAGTGTATCCCAATATTTCATTCAATTTTAGTGCATTCTGGGCAGATTCGATCGCATCGAGGACTTTCCACTTCTGACCAGTCTTTAGAGCGGGCTGGACAGCGATGACATTTGGGTCTGAAGACTCGAGCAAGAGCATGGCGAGTCTTACTTTGCCGACTTTAAACTCTTCGGTTATCGATTTGAACGGGAGTACCAGCTTAGCCTGCTTACAATACAGAGTCACGTCAGTCAGACAAGGCGGTGCACCAATCCACTTTCTTAAGGCTGTGTTGATTTTTTTCTCCATCGTCTCCAAGGCTGTCATCGTCACTTCGTAGACTAACAGCGGCCAGAGGAGCTTTGGAATCAACATGAATTGGAGACACCAGACCTTGAACTTCTCAATCAGCATGCACCGCTCGATCGCGAGCAAGCCTGTAGCCAGTGACTCGTGTATTCGCCGGACCTCCGCTCTATCAGATAACTTCGAATCGTAAACGCGACCGAGGCTCTTCACCGGTTCCTCCAGAACCGTGGGGATCTTATTCCTTGCCACCGTCAAACTGGTTGCCGCCACCTTGCCCTTAAGGATTGACAGACTCCTCGACTTCTGCGGTTTGAAATGATACCGGTTGATCATCTTGTTTAAATTAATATCCTTATCCTTTGGAGTTAGGCTATGTGTCTCTCACACAAGCACCCAGTAACCGGCTGTCGTTTCCTCTATCGGCAGCCGATGTGGGCCGCATTGTGGGGAGAACAAGAATAGACCATTTGGCTGATCTTCTGTTTCTCTGCCTGCTTCTCTGCGTGTCTTTCTATTTGTTTGTCTTTATGGCTGTTTCCATTGACTGAATACGCTTTATAGTGTCATTTGGCCTTATTTACTCTTTAAAATAATGTAATAATTATTCATTAAACTTTAAACTTACTTTTGAATGCTTTTAGTTTACATATTTCTTTCCTATATTCTTTGACAAAGAACTCTATTGCTTCATACGATTAACCTTAGTAATTCCCTGACACTGATTTTGATATTTTGTTTCTTTTAGTAATAATGTATTGTAAAAGTGTCTTGTATGTTTTTTTTCTTTCTTTTTTTTTCGTAGCAAAATGTTGCCCCTATATGTCTATAAACCTATAAAAAGGTAAAGATAAAATCGGAAGATGTGAACCAGCGTTATTGCACAGAGTTATAAACCATAAGTGCTCTGCCACCAGTACGGACAGCTGATAAGAATTGTTTGCCTGAGTCGCCGTTCGCACGTTACTCTGTAGCTACAGCGACGTTCCTCCTTTTACCCCAGAGTATCACTCTGGTACCCATTTCCTGCAGTGGGCTGCAGCGAGTCGCAGCTGGATTTGAAAGCGAGCTTCTTATCAATTGCGCTAACGCGGCCCCGGATATATATATATATATATATATATATATATATATATAATTATATATAGTATATAACTATAATTGAATCAGTACATTAGTTCTGCCCCCCTCACCCCCTCCTCCCAGAATATAAACGAATATGTTTTATTCTCTTAAAATCGTTCATATCTTAGCTGTTCTGCTGTGATAGGTTTCACACTGATCGATGCCGCTTTGGCCTTTCTTTTTCGTTTTCGTATTTCTGCCCCAAAGTTATTATTGTCTGTCATGGTTTGTCTTTGGATCAAACAGTTACATGAACATAACGTTGGGTGCAGGCAGTTAATGTATGAATTTAGACAGAGTAGGATAACACGTTCAGTACAGGTGAGAATCCCAAAAAATGCCCCAGGTGAGAAGTATTTATTGTTGGGCATACACAGCACAACAAATGAGGAAAACAATAAAAGAGAACAGCGGCGCTTACTAGAAAACTATATAAAACATGACCGCTGAGATAGCCGCTGCTTCTAGAGCACTTGCAAGGAAAAAAAAAAACCACACAGTAATTTTACAAGACTCCACGAACATGCTTCATAAGATAGCAACAGGCTGCATGCGCTCTAAAAAAAAGGTAGAAAGCATTCGGTAATACCACTTAACCTCCCTACACTGGATTGTGATAACAAAACATACGCAACCATCAACCAACAAATCAACCACACAGAAAAAAAAATTCAACAAATTAACAAATCAGACAGACAACTATCGACCAAAGTATAACATCTATTCACGCAGCTAACCAACAAACCAATCAACCAACTAGCCAACAAACCAGCTAACCAAACAATCAATAAGGATATTTATGAAAATAATCACAGAGCCGGATAAATGCCTAGAGACCGAAATACTTCCAGACAAGCCACGATGAGAGCTACATTCTCGAATGATTGATTTAAAGCAGTCATTAATGTGAAATAAATGTAAAAATTTGATACAAATACACGAGCTTTTTCAAGCCATTGGTATGTCGGGCATACTGTTGGGACCTATCTTTTTATTGGCCAGTGGTCACTCTATGGGTGATATGGTTCAAATCATAGATGCAGCCTTTATTTCCAATGACGTTTCCTGATACACATTTAAAGCTTAATCTACCCGAAAGCCAAGGAGGTCAAAATTAAACACACTAACGCACACACACACACACACACACACACACACACGGAGCCTCGTTGCCGGTTTTATCTCTAGACCTTTGGACCGGTAGCCGAGAGTTAACCCACTACGCCACTGCTTTGCTGGCTCCTTTCTATCTTTCCAGACGATAGTGTTATCTTGTGCAAATTCCATAGTTAACAACTTTCTCCTTGAAGAAGTGGATTGTATGCAACACGGAAACAAGAAATAACAGACAGCTTCGGTTAATGTTTATTCGTATAGATAACTGTATATATTTCAGATACAAATGTGTGTGAAGTTAAGTAGCACGGAGATGTCAACAAATAGGTAGTAAACATCTTTAGTCATTCATGGTCATGTTGCTGTCGGTGAAAAGGAAATATGAAAAGGTACACTGTGATCAATAATAACATACAACGATGCACATACAATTATATATAAACGACAATTTAGACAGTATAGTTGTAAGGGAAATATTTACAGATGTATTTATTTATAATACTGTTTGTTCAGTTTTTGCAGCATTTGTTTTTATGTGCTTATTGGTAAATGTTGAACCAGACAACACAAATGATTTTCCTGAGAACTAGTAGCAATTTATAACAACAGTTCGGAAAAGTTACACTTATTTCATTATTATTGTCTGGATACATAAAAAAACAGCAATTTTGACGTGCTTTTGTAGAGAACAACATGGACAGATGCAAATGTAATGCACACGTTTAGAAAGAACGTAACTCGCGAGGATTATCAGCATGAGAAGCAGGTACATTATATTCTTTGTGAGGAAAACAAAATAAGTACCTGGTCAGAAAAGTTAGAGCAACAAAGAAGCAGGTGGAGACCAACAAAAAGATATTCGACCATGTGTCATCAATGAAAAGATGTTTATGTTTAGACAACCGATCAATATCATGGCACAGGGTATAACCCAAACGTTCTCCGTTCTACTTCTAACTCAAGCCCGAAGAGTCTCAGTGCAGTGCACGAACTCCGTAGTACCGGTGAGAATCCTAAAACACTTTGGGTAGATTTTGAACTCCAAATTTTGCATGGGCAGCGCCGTTAGGCTACTTTTTTCGATTTCCAACTGTCAGGGAATTTTTTTTTTTACCGTACACCGTTGTTCGATCTTACTACCCAGAGACAAGGGAACTTACTAAAAGTCAAGTAAAACGAATACCCTATCAATGAAAAAAAAAATTCAGTGGATGAGAAAGAAGGTTGTGGACAGAAAAATTTACTAAAGCTATATGCACGGACTACGAACGAAGTGTCTGGATGAGATCCAGGTGTTTACAGGTTTATAGTTGAACGACCGCTTTTCCTAATTAGTTATCGCCTAACGTACGGGTAAGAAGAATCTTTGACAAAACACCTGCAAGCAAGTCACCCTGCAGTCCTGTGGGGGTTTGGGCGAGGGTGTGGGTGGTAAAAATTACTAGTAGATACTCAGTTCACCAGTATAAAATAGTTCTACTAGGACACCTTATTGTTACATAAAATAAACTGTTGTCCTGTGGAGGTACAAATGACTCACAGATACTCTCAATTCACCAGTATAAAATAGTTCTATTTGGACAACTTATTGTTACATACAATAAAGTACTGCCCTGTTTGGGTGGGGGAGGGGAATGTGGGGGGGGGGGGGGGAGGAGACTATTAGAACAACAGAACTGGATTTTATTGAGAAAGCTCTTTTACTGTTGCTTTACATTTTCAGACATTGTTAAATTACTTGTGTGTCAAACGCTGCAGTGCGTTACAAAAATGTCGCAAATACTGTGTAACAGATATTGACATGTATTTGTTGCCCTCTATATAGGCGAAGAACAGATGTTGAGACTAGACAACTTGATAAGCAATGCAAAACTTTGGAAGAGTAATCATTATCATAAACAACAAATATATGAGTAATTAAGCTTATAGAAACCTGGGTAGCGCAGGGGTTAGATACTTGGGCTGCCGACCCGAAAGTTATAGATTAGAATCTTCAATAATATCAATTTTATTAAAGAAATCTGGCTTCCATGTAGACCAAGCCTAAAATAAATGCTATGTTGCTCTGGGAAGTAAAAGCGACCTCGGTAACGAAGAGGAAGAAGAAGAGGAAGAAGAAGAGGAAGAAAAAGAGGAAGAAAAAGAGGAGGAAGAAGAGGAGGAAGAGGAGGAAGAAGAGGAGGAGGAGAAAGAAGAGGAGGAGGAAGAAGAAGAGGTGGAAGAAGAAGAGGTGGAAGAAGAGGAGGTGGGAAGTAGAGGAGGTGGGAAGAAGAGGAGGTGGGAAGAAGAGGTGGTGTAAAGAAGAGAAGGTGGGAAGAAGAGGAGGGGGGAAGAAGAGGAGGGGGGAAGAAGAGGAGGGAGGAAGAAGAGGAGGGGGGAAGAAGAGGAGGGGGGAAGAAGAGGAGGGGGGAAGAACAGAGGGAAGAAGAGGAGGGGGGAAGAAGAAGACTCAGGAGGGGGGAAGAAGAGGAGGGGGGAAGAACCTCCTCAGGAGGGGGGAAGAAGAGGAAGAAGACGAAGAAGAGGAGGGGGAAGAAGAGGAGGGGGAAGAAGAGGAGGGGGAAGAAGAGGAGGGGGAAGAAGAGGAGGGGGAAGAAGAGGAGGGGGAAGAAGAGGAGACCTCTTAGAGGAGGGGGGAAAGTTAGGATCTCCCTGACACTTCACTTAGAGGACAAGGTGGAAGAGAGAGAAGAAGAGGGGGAAGAAGAGAGGGGGGAAGAGAGAAGAAGAAAGGAAGAAGAAGAAAGAAGAAGAAGAAGAGGAGAAGAAGAGGGGGGAAGAAGAAGGGGGAAGAAGAAGAAGAGGAAGAAGAAGAGGAGGGGGAAGAAGAAGAAGAAGAGGAGGGGGAAGAGAGAAGAAGAAGGGGACAGAAGAGAAGAAGAGGAGGGGGCAGAAGAGGAGGGGGCAGAAGAGGAGGGGGCAGAAGAGGAGCAGAGGAGGGGCACAAGAAAGGGGAAGAAGATCAGGGATTGAGAACTTTGCCCACCTGGAGAAGAGCAGGGGGAACAGAGGATAAGAAGACGTGCTAGAAGATATGCTCTCTACATGCAATAGACACATCACAGGTTGTCAGGTTGAAATCCAATTGAAATTAGGCTTTATGGAAGACATGCGTGAAATCACAGACTTTATAGAAGTCTCTGGCCTTCTCGTCAGAAAGAAGGGGGAAGTAGGAGGGGATTCCATATGAAGAAGAGGAGGGGGAAGAAAGGAGGGGGAAAGAGTAAAGATGGAAGACAAACACATTTGTACAAAGAAACAAAAATCATTGAGAACTTTGCCCACACACACACACAGACACACACACACAACACACACATGCACACACACACACAGGTTGAAACACAGTTGAAATTAGGCTTTATCTCTCTCATGCTCGAATCATCTTTATAGAAGTCTCTGGCTTTCTCGTCAGAAGAAGGTGTACTAATTCCATGTGTCAGCAGGAACTGAAAAATTTAACTTTGGACACACAACACAGACATCACACACTCTATACATACACGCACACACATTATAGTGAGATACATACAATAGAAATTACCATGGTGAATTTGTCTTAAAAAAAATCAGGCACTCTGTTTGCCCTGACAAAAAAACACATTATACAACGCCACTCCCACACCAGACTACAGGTTACATTTTCTAAACATGTAGTGTCATATGACTGTTGTATACGTTTGAATAAGTGGCTATAATTTGTTAATGCTGGATTTGTATTATAATTGTGGCTTTTCGAGACACTTTATGGTAAACCGTTTAGGTTCCAGTCTCTATAGATACACAAAGCGAACTGCAATGCAGTATACAGTAGCAATAACAATATAATAATAGTTGTATTGATGTTTGCTGTAGTATTTACTATCATAGCAGCGTAATGACACGAATGAACGAACAAGCGATCTTTATTTTCTGGTCTAAGAGGCTGTAAATGTAAGACTGTGTGTGGCCTATTCTTTTGTACTGATGTGAATATCTGATGCTGTGACAGTTAACGTGTAAAAATTACATTTAAAACAAAATGAAAAACAAAAGACATTGAATATTACTTCATTTACATGGAATCCGCAGAAACAACAATCTGAAACTTAGACCCAATTTATATATATACTTCGTTGACCATATAAAATATCACAAAACAATTTGTGAGCAAAGGGGCATAACAAACACAATATGTACAGTCTTTTCTTGGTTATCTATTCCTACACTACAACTTTAAAAAAAAAAAAGGCATTTTATATGGAATAAAAACTAATGATGCGTGCCGCGACAGCACAGTGGAAAAACACATGCATGCTGGCCCAAAGGCATTGCAGGGTACACGGTAATTTTTTTTAACATGCTCTAGGCTCCCGGGTCTACTCAGCCTAAAATTTTAACAGAAAATATTCTGAAAAGTAAAAGTGGTCAGCTGATGGTTGCGGTCGGTATAAATACTGTTTCGTCCTTTTTAGGATGACATTTTTCGTTATTTGAAGCCCCACCCTGGCTTTTGCCAGGGGCCGCAATATAGGCAGGACATAAATATGGCCAATTGTCTGAAAGCGGTTTCTGGGACCTCTCCTACGGCGATCCTCATCCACATGGTGGCAATTTGTGTCATCGGGTGTTTATCGCTTGTGTGATGTCCTGGTGGAGTAGAGAGTCAGTCAAGTGGTCAGCTGGGAATGTTGATATCACCCGCCAAGTGCTGATTGGTTGGTACTACTCACAAAAGTCGATCCATGAAGTCGACCGCGATATTTCGTAGTGCTTCCCACGGGCTGTCTTATTAATTAGAGGTGATATGAAATGGCTTCCTTCACCGTCTACACACAGAGTGCAAAAAAGTGGCGGGTTCGTTCGACGCGGCTGAAATACCATCTCCCAGACGAAAATGCGCAACTGTCTTTTCGCAACTCACTTTTCTGTGAACGACTGTTGTTTGTGGAATGTGCTGTTATTCTGAGTAGGTCTCCGGTGCCGAAGGCGCCTCTGTGCTAGGTAGAAGTACTGCAGGTGGAATCACCGAAGGCGTGACAGATCGTGAGTGTCGAAGCATTATTATTTTTGTATTTTCACGCTGGTTGGCGGTGGCTGTCGTCGGTGGTGGATATGCTTAAAACGTTTAAAACGAGGAACACATGACAAACCTTGACTGTAGAGGTGTCCCGGGAAAATCTCCTACGAAATCTCTCAGTCGAATAGATGGGGGGACTTTCGTGAGTTGTACCGATTGGTCTATTAAAAAACACCGACTAGTCTTTGGGGGGAAAAAAAAAGAAGAAGGTTCAGCACTTTATGTTTTAATCGTTCTTACTTACAAAGGACTGCAGATTACACCGGGTGGTGTAAGCGTTAAAGTCCCTGAATTATAACTCTCTTTGATTTTGAACGGGGTATATGGGATCTACCTTGTTGGTTTACCAACCAAAATGAAATTGTGTAAGCTCAGGATGTTATGGTAAACCTTTAGATAGTAGCCCAGATGGGACACACCGATCCACCAAATATTATATTCGATATGCTTGTGGCGTGGAAAAAAAAAGTACTTTAATTTTAGTACTAAAGAAAGGAAAACGACCACCATGCTCTAGAGACTGACTACAATATAGTTATCAAATAGTCTTAAATTTTTGCTTTCACGTTTTGTAATTTCATATTTAAATTTTAGAAGAAGCAGCTGATCAAACGGTTAAAACGTTGGCATCTTATTCGGGAGACACAAGTCTGAATGCCCGGTAAGGTGTAGGGCACTTTTATCAATAACATTTTCACACTGCACGGTTAGTAGCTGTGCGGCCTTAAATCCGCAGGTCAAGACTTCTGACTGACGTTGAATCCCAGCAGGACATCACACAGAGCGACACACACCTGGTGACACGAAGTGCCACAATTCGGATGAGGATCAACCGGGGACAGGTCCCAGAAATCCGTTTAACTAAAAGGTTGGGTTATATTAAGGCCCCTGGCAACAGGGCGGGTCTTTCAAAACAAAAATATTGCCTCCGACATTCAGACGGATTCTATTCGTCAAGACCTCGTGACCTACAATACTCTAATAATAAGACCTGTAAACAGCGAAAAGGAAAAAATTCACATATTTTGTACATAATTTGAAGAAAATTTTTTATTTATACACAAAACACACACACACACACACACACACACACACACATATATATATATATATATATATATATATATATATATATATATATATATATATATATATATATATATATATATATATATATATATGCTACCAAAAATGTTGAATGATTGGAAATCGAGGAAAGGTCAGTTCTAGACTTCTATAGTATTCTTTAATTCTGTTTTGAGAAATGAATGTAACTGACTGAAAATCGTTTAAAAAAAAAAATGTTTACTTTATAATAAAGACGTAATCAATCCAGTGTGTGCAGGTTTTTAAATTTTTTTTTCTTATACAATTTTATCAAATAATTTTTAAACAGCCCCCCCCCCCCCCCACCCATACCCCCCCCCCCCCCCCCCCCATTTCATTGTGCTCTTAAAGATTAACACGGAGATTCAGCCACATTTCAGATAAGAACCCAAAGAGGAACAAATACAAGAAACTACAACTGCACAACAGTTATATTAGGGCACTCAGCAACGAAGTAACATGCAGTCCAATGTGGGTGGTTGTTACATTTTACAGTTTGTTTGCTGTTGACAGTTTGCAATGTGCTGCTCATTGCTCCATTAAAACAGGCAACTTTAAAGTTTCACCAAACACAAATCAAGCAGTTTTTTAGCAGAAAAAAAAAAAACTAAAACTAAAACATGTCATCATAAAATATTACCAAACATAACTAAAGTGTTTATCTAGTAGTTAAAA
Source organism: Candidula unifasciata (assembly GCA_905116865.2). NCBI lineage: Eukaryota > Metazoa > Mollusca > Gastropoda > Stylommatophora > Geomitridae > Candidula > Candidula unifasciata. The sequence goes on from CAJHNH020000908.1 coordinate 116,887, forward strand.
AAAAAAAAAAAAAACAGATTCATAAAATGTTACTAAAAGTGTTTATCAGGTAGTTTTTTAAAAATAGATTCATAAAATGCTACCAAACATAATTGAAGTGTTTATTTAGTAGTATTTTAAAATAGCGTCATAAAATGTTACCAAAGTAAAGGAAGTTATTTACTAAATTATTGGAAAAAGAAACACACGTCATTTTAATACTTTTTTTTAAAAAACAAATAATAGATAAAATTATTATTTAGTATGTTAAAAAAAAAAAAAAAAAACATGTTATCAAAATATTTTACCAACAACAAATAAAGTAATTATTTTGTGTGTTTAAAATAACACATCAGAAACAGTCACTAAAAAATGTTACCAAACACAAAAACACATTTTTTTTAGTGAATCTGGCATAACACAAAAACATGACAACATTACAAGTAGACGGAGGTGACAATCGGATTGAACGGTAAACCATATAAAGGGTTGTAAATGACATTAAAAGGTAACACTAGTTAAAATCAAATCAATATTGTACAGAATACAAGGATTGTAAACTGTCCAGACATCCAGTTTGATCGCCTACGAATGTTGTCATGAAAACCTTGGTCATGAACGTGTTATTCCGGGGCGATACTGGCCCAGGGAAAATATATCTTTTGTCAAATACACGCGAGTGCAATGATACTTAAGTAATTAATTCACTGTCTTGGTTGGAGGTGATTTCAACAGCTTTCTTGACCAAAGGAGTTGTCGCCAGGGGACTACCATTGATGTCTGAAGTCTCCTGTGGAAGATAAATGATAGTGCAGAGTTGAAATACGAGTTTCGCAAGGGAAACATTTCACAACTTTACAGAAAATTTGATTACTTTAAAATATGATGTTTAGAGAAAGATTAGGCGAAGAGAAGTGATTCAGAGGCAGACAGCGATACAAGAGGGAGGATACCGTCAAGAGACAGACGAACAGCAGTGTGTATACCTAGGGGGAAAGGCATACTTTATAGTAGATAAGTAATAAAAGTAAAGTAAAGTTCCCTTTTCACGCCTTTCGGCGCATCGGGCATATGGGCAGAGCGTCCCATATTTTTACAGACCATCAGCACTCTGTTTATAGTAGATAACTGGCGCCAAACTTCATTACAGAGACGGCCCCTCATTGATTATTTAAGAGGAGGAAACAACTTTAACCTCGTAATTTTCCTGTGTGGGTTCAGGGCTCCAATTTGGAGAACAAAGAATGGATTAACCTAAACAAGCCTATCGCAGGAGGGGGAGTAAATATTGGGTGCTCCCTTCAAAGTTGGAGTGCATCTGTCTGCGGAAAAAGTACCAACAGTCTGCATACAAAAAAGCCTAATCAATAAAAACGATGTGTATGCGCAGCTAGATTTCTGGATTAGGAATATTTATTCCGACCTGTTGTGTATATAGTATCAGCTCCCTTTTTGTGTCAATCATACGGTACTTGAATAAAAAAGTGTTATGTTTCCGTATGTTTGTTGGCTTCTGTCAACAAGTTTTTTTTTTTTTTTTTACAATTTTTGAAAAGCCGTCCCAGTGGTAATTGTTGGGACTAGCAAAATATCACAGGGTTAACCACTACCTTTCTGCCGTTGTCGACAACAGTTTAGTAGATGTAAACAGCATCATCATGATCAGGTGCCTTGTCGACTGGCGTGGGCGATCATGCCTCTTCACAATTTGCGATCTCCTGCAGCATGTATTAGTTCGTGTGCAGACACACCTCCATGCCATGCAACAAGACTGTCAAGAATCTTCTCTCGTTGTCTTCCTCTATTCCTCCTTCCACAGATCTTTCCAGTGGTCGCAGCATGATCCATCTTCCCTCTTTTCAAACATAGCCGAAAATGATGACTGTCTTATTCTGGTGTTTGTGATAAATTGTCTTCGAGCTCCCGCCTCTTTCAAAATCTCTTGGTTGCTCTCCAAAATTACACTTCTGACTTTTTTTTTTTTTACACATTTAGGAATAATTTTTTTTTTGGGATACCACCATTATTTCTTTCTTCCCATTATTCAAACTGAGGCCCATTCTTCCACTTTGTACCACACAATGTCTGTCATTTCCTGTAAATCTTTCTGACTTGTTACTATCAAGACTATGTCATCAGCAAAACGCAAATTGTTTATATGTGCCCATCAACCACAATTCCAGGCAAATCAATTAAAGATCTAATTATATATTCACTGTATAGTGAAAATAAATCAGGTGGCAGTACACATCCTTGTCGTACGCCCCTCTTTATGCACTTAAATGTACCTAAACAGTTTTTAATTCCTATAGCTTCTGTTTGCTGACAACACATATTCTTTATTATTCGTAGATCTTTTTCATTAATGTTTAATGTTTCTAACAGTTTGATTACTTCTTTATGTTTCACACAGTCAAATGCTTTTGTATAGTCTATAAAGCATAAGTACAAATCAGTCTTTACTTCTAATATTCTTTCTGACAATATCCTTAGGGTGTAAACGGTATTGTTTGTACCTTTTCCCTCTACAAATCCACGATGTTCATCACTGATTTTTATTTTAATTTTGTTTCTTATTCTCAGTAAAATCTTAGTCATGTGACTCATAAAACTTAATGTGCGATGTTCTTCACATTTTTAAGTGCCTGGCAGAGTTATAAATATGGATTTTAAAAGGGCATTTGCAATATACCAACTATTAAAAATATCATTTACAAGTTTAGTTATTATTTTATTTCCAAAATCTCACAGTTCTTCACTTTCTTTCAGTGAGATGTTGTCTGGCGCGGGTGCTTTTCCTTTCTTCATATAATGCAATGCATCCTCAACTTCTGCAGTTATTATTTATTGGTTGACCATCATTGTTGGTCTGCAGTTCTACATCTGGTCAATTATCATCATACAATTCCCATATATACTATGTCCATCTGTTAATTATATTACTATGTCCCATTAATAAGTCGCAATTTTTTAATTTTAAACATCAAACGTGTCATCTTTCCTGTTAAAATATTTATCTGCTGGTACATGGAATGGAAGTCTTTCCTGTGATTTTTCCCAACCTCTGTACACATTTGATTAAGTCAGGTTTCTCTAGCGACAACGCATTTGTTCACTGTTTCTTTTTGTTAGCTAGAGTATTCTTCTTTATCATTTTTTTCTTCCTTCTTTCATCAATCAAGTGCAGAATTTCGTTTGACATCCATTTCTTTTTTTTTTCCATCTCTATTGGTTAGGGGATTCTTTCTTTTGATGTCTGCTGAACTGACTCACGCAACATATCCCACTGTTCATCAATAGTCTGTAATTTCTATTGCATTATACCGGCTTTGTACAGTTACATTGTACTGTTCCCTAATTTCTTTATCCGTTCTAAGTATTCCTAAATTTAACTTGATGTTCTGTGGTGTTTCCTATTATTCTTTAGTTTTATTCAAATCTTTCCTATAACTGGAACATGGTAACTAAAGCAGTCTAGTCTTTGATCCAACTAAGCTACTCCGGAATCTTTTTGAAATCAAAATATAATCAATCTGATTGCGGTCATTTTCGCCAGGACTTTTCTAAGTCCACTATTCTCGAGGATGGTGTTTAAACCAGGTGTTACCTATTATCATTCTGTGAGACTCAGCCCATGCTATTAATCTGTCACCTCTCACATTCTTTTCTCCGAAGCCATAGCCACCCGTTATTCCGTACACTTTTTCACTTCCTTTTTTCGCGTTGAAATCTACAATTACCGTTGTTACTTCACAATTAGAAGTAAACACAAAGGAAAAAATGATTCTATGCTAGGCTATAAATGCCGCCTTATGCGGTTTGTGTCCTCGTATACAAAACTGGATGCTTATGTTTTTTTAAAATACTCTATTTATCCTTTAACCCTAGAAGATATCAACTCTGGTTGAGGCAAAAGAGATGACAAGAAACGTCCTACAAGAAGGCCTTAAGGAAACTTAGACATATTTAAGTGCGTAATAATTAAAAGAATAATGAGCTGTATGGCATGTGTATAATATATACATACATATATACACTTACACACAAACACACACATATATGTATGAAACACCGTTACCCACTTCCTTTGGTGTACTGGGTACATAGTACTTGATCTACGTTTTTTAAGACCAATCGGCACTCGATGGGTCATGTTCAGAATCATACCGGCCGCCTTTACTTTTAAATAATCGTTGTTATTTACTCTCGCCGTCTAAAGTATTCGTAACATTCGCCTCAGAAACCATATCTCTGTTGCTTCCAAATTCTTATTTATTTGTTCGCTGACATTCCAATGTTCGCTGCCATACAGCAAACCAGGTTCTATGTAACATTTTTAGTACTCTCTTCCTGACATTAAATTGGAGCGATTTATTGCATAAGATGTATTTAATCTTCTGAATAATACAAAATAATCCTGGATAATGTGAATTCGCTCCCATGACCTCAGGTCTAGCAGGCGAGCGTCTAGCTATATACATATATTCACACACACACACACACACATACATACACGCACACACATACATACATACATAATATATATATATATATATATATATATATATATATATACACACACAAACACATACATACATAATATATACATACACACATATACTTATAAGAAATAATATGAAATGTACCAACAATTAATTGCTTTTATGCATAAATATAATGGAGGGGTGCGTTTAACCCCCAATCCCTAAATTAATGTAAGCAGAAATAAAAAAAAAATAAAAAAGAAAGAAAAGTTTTTAAAAAAAAAAAAAGGGGGGGGGGGAGGGGAGGGTTCTCAAGGTACCTGAAATCTCAGGTTTCGGAGACCCTGAGCCAAATTGAGCGAGTTGTTTGGTTCTAAAACAGAAATTAACTATTGTTGTGGACAAGAAACCACTCACGTTGTTCTTGTGAATGTCTTGAGTGACCACACACTGTAAGTTGGTGGCTTCACGGGTGCTGTCAACCACTGAATACCCGTCCACAAATGTCTGTGATGTAATGCCAGTATTTTTCCGGACACTTCCAGACATCAGTCGGTGCTGGAGCCACTTTCGACCCACAAGAGATCTGACCTGATTGATGAGAAATAATTAGGAATTAACAACGTTAAAAAAGTGAGTTAGCTAGTCTTTCCTCTTGAGCCTAGAGTGGCGCATAGGGCACAGGTCATAGATCTCCATGTCTGGTGGTTCCCTTCCACCTGCTTTAGGCCCAGGTTGAGCCTTCTCTTATGGTGTTTCTAAGCAGTGTATATCTTGATCTTCAGCATTTTCTCTTCCCTCCCGGTGTCCACATGAGGGTTTAATGGAGAAGTCTGGAATTTAACAAGTTTTTACGAAGTATCATAACATTTAGAACTAGAAAGCTGATTTCATAGCAAAGGATGTTTAACGATGGAGGCTTGTCGGGTCGTCGATCAAAAGTCTTAAGCCAAGCGAGAAGAAAACATTTCCCGCTATCTTGACCCAAACCAAAACAGTTAGTTGCATATCCTTTAATGAAAGCCGCAAACTAAGTCTAGAATTTGTTGACTGTTTGTGGTTTTACTTAACAGTTTTACATTAAGTAGTAGTTTGCTATGACACCTGAACGGCTAGCTTTCTGCACTACTGTTGAAAACAACGCAAAATGGTATGGTGCCCAACTGCCCGCATTTGAATTGAACAGGGTAATTCAGAATTGCAAACCTCGTTAGTAGCCCTAAGCCATAGACGCCGAAATGAACGATTAAAAAAAAAGGATTCCGTTAAATAAATATTGAAGAATGCTTGAAAACCTCAACAACTAATTCCCCCCTGAATGGTGCGAAAATGCAGTTTTAGGTTTGACAATGAAGAGGATGAAGCTTCACGACCAGCCCACCAGCTGAAATCAGTAATGTAGGAAAAGAACCCTTTTTTACCACCAGGAACGCATCAGGCATAATCCTAGAATCCTTTTTTCATAGACCAGACGGGACCTGGTGGGTGCCTTGATTAACATTTTTATGTTCCAGTCGTCACTTGGTGGATAATTTGGTAAATCATTAGAGACCATTTGTCACTTGGGGGATGATTTGGTAAATCGTTAGAGACCATTTGTCACTTGGGGGATGATTTGGTAAATCTGTAGAGACCAATTGTCACTTGGGGGAGGATTTGGTAAATCTGTACAGACCAATTGTCACTTGGTGGATGATTTGGTAAATCTTTAGAAACCAGTCTTTAATTAGTGGATTATTTAGTAAATCTTTAAAGACCAATTGTCACTTGGTGGATGATATGGTAAATCTGTAGAGACCAATTTTTACTTGGGGGATGAATAGGTAAATCTGTATAGACCAGCTGTTGCTTGGGGGATGAATAGGTAAATCTGTAGAGACCAGTTGTTGCTTGGGGGATGATTTGGTAAATCTTTAGAGACCAATTGTTACTTTGGGGATGATATGGTGTATTTCTGGAGACTAATTGTCACTTAGGGGATGATTTGGTAAATCTTTAGAGACCAATTGTCACTTGGGGGATGAATGGGTAAATCTTTAGAAACCAATTGTCACTTGGTAGATGATTTGGAAAATCTTTAGAGACCAATCGTCACTTGGTGAATGGAATAGTCAATATCACCCCGGCCTTGCCATCTCATAATATTACCAAAGATCGATTTTAGCCTGTCGACATTGGGGCCAACGTCAGTTCTTACCACCCCCTCCCCCTTTCTCAAAAAAAAAAAAAAAAAATTATTTCAGGCAGACTAGAACTGCCAGCTGAACTACTTGAAAACATTTTTCAAGATACTGCCTCAAATCAATAGGTGTCGTCTACATAGTCAAGTTTAATTCAATAGTTTTCCAACACACTTTTTTCTCACTCTATCTCCTGACGCGCTCAGACTTCTGTTTCGTCCATTTATTGATTTGTTTTCTCCCAAATGTATCGCTGTCTACCTCTCCCACCTCTTACATCCCCTCCAGTTTGCTTTTAAGGAATTGTTAATCTTTTTATCTGGTTAACATATTTTACTTGTCATTTTTCAGTTTCTTTTAACAACTTTTTATTCCTAAAATCTCGTTGAAACTTGTATATGCCTACAAAGTTGAACAAGACGTATTATTTCGGTGTACTAGTCGTCTCCATGTGGGATGCACATTTTTTTGTATTTTAAGCCTCACCCTGGCTTTTACCGGGGGCCCTGAATATAGCTGGGCTTTCTGGGTTTCTGTGACCTCTCCACGGGTGATCCTCATCCACATAGTGGCACTTTGTGTCAACAGGTGTTTATCGCTCTGTGTGATGTCTTGGTTAGGTAAATTAGGAGAGAGAGAGAGAGAGAGAGAGAGAGAGAGAGAGAGAGAGAGAGAGAGAGAGAGAGAGAGAGAGAGAGAGAGAGAGAGAGAGAGAGAGAGAGAGAGAGAGAGATTATTTCGTTTTTCCATATTTCTAGAGAATCATTTTGAATTTCTAACTGCTTATTCTTCAGCTATATAAAAACTAAAAAATGCTAGTTAACCTACAGCATAACAGGAAACTTCTAATAAGATATAAACCTACATATATTAACAAAAAATAAAAAACAAATTACTCTCACCTCTCCGTTACAGAAGCAAAAGATAATGGAAACCAGTGATCCCTGTAGAACAAATAGTAGTGTACTTGAATAACTAAAATTCAGTGGAAACCACTTTTTCAAATAAAATAACTAAATATAATTCATTTGGCACACAAAAACAGTTAAACTGTGAAATTAAAATATAAACCTAACCTAGGATAGTCATCTTTACTCATATTGATAATACTGCAGATTATACTTTATACTAGATACGATTTGTCATAGGACCAAACATGCGTGTCTTATAATGCTTAGCTTCACCATGTAGGTTCTGATGCACCATTTTGGAGAACAGAGAATAACAACTCGTCATAACAATAAAATCTTATCATAACTTGTATATGCCTACAAAGTTGAACAAGACATATTATTTCGTTCTACTAGTCGTCCCCATGTGGGATGCAATTTTTTGGTATTTTAAGCCTCACCCTGGCTTTTACCCTGGGCCCTGAATGTAGCTGGGCCATAAATATGGCCTAACGGACTGAAAGGGGTTTCTAGGCACCTCTGCACGGGTGAAATAATGCTTAGCTTCACCATGTAGGTTCTGATGCTCTATTTTGGAGAACAAAGAATAACCCCCCCCCCCCACCCCCATCCTCACCCCCCAAAAAAGCATATCGTAGGAGGGGACTAATTATGTTTCCTTAAAAGTAAGGGTGCATATACCTGAAAAGCAAGAAATCAACATTCTACATACAAATTAAGTCAGATGTGTAAAACGGATGTGAAAGCTAAATTCAAGCTCTGGATCAAGATCAAAGCCCAGCAGTGGACGAAAAACCCAAAACTTTCCGCCGGAGTTTACCGTCAGTGAACGCTAAGAAAAAGCTGATTGCTCAGCTGACAAAACAAAGAGCGTTAATTTCCTAAGGTCTTTGTGTGAAAATGATGAAGCCATAGGCATGACAATCCTAAAGTTGTGGCTTCAACTTCAATCTCCGTTTTTTTGTTCACCAATGCTTTTGGTTTGGAGATTCATGGATGCTATTGCTTGAGGCTCAACAGATGTGCAACGCACTCGGTGAGCTACCAGCAGCTTTCCGGAGATTGATCATGTGTCAAAGCAAATCTCGGGACAACTGATACTATCCTAAACCTTGAAATGTTAGTTATTCTTTTGTCCTCTAGTATTGCCATTGTATTGGGCCCAATTATCGCAACAAGCCAACGTAATACATTCTATTTTATATCAATTGTTAAAAACCTTAATGTCTTTGAATGTTGCTACAACAATAAGTGAGTATGTAAGTAAAGGACCATGTTTCGGTAATTAGTGCACAAGCAAAGAGTCTTAGACCCATATTTTAATATAAAAAATCGACACTTGAGGGGTGATTTCGCGATAATCACGTTGGTTGCTTTTTTACTTCCAGGACTTTTCCTAGAAAGCAATGTAGGTTACGAGCTAAGGTAAATTTTTAACAATCCGCAATGTGCTAAATTTCTTCTTTTGTTCGTTTGAAATAGATTATCTATATGTGCAATTTTGTCTATAGTATGAGCTTCACTGTCTTTTGTTTTTCACTCAGCGTCGTAAAGTTTGACTTTCATCGATGTTTCTCTTGGCCAAATGTTTTGCCTTGATATTTTGTATTTGGGACAGTGGTGCTAAACTGAATCCAAGACATTCAATTCCGTAGACAAGTATCTAAAGACTTGCTGCCCCAGCTTCAACACTGTACTTTTTCATATAGTCCATGCTGTGTGACACTGGTAGTCATATTTATCCACGACCTTCTGTCTCGTGTACTGTCAATCAGTTCTGACACAGATTGCCTCCCATGCCATGACGCCAGCATCTTCAGACTGTGCTACTATGCTTATTTTTAAACTACATAAGAAAATAAGGATCCTTAACTCAGTTACTAGACAGACAATTGGCAGGAAAACATGTCTCTCTGAGTGTTACCTGCGAAGCGTGCAGGAAAGCTATGACGTGCAGGTAGATCGGATACAAGTTTGAATTCCCGTCTGGTCGAACAGGAAACAGGAAGAACTGAAGACCAAGTAGGGGTACCAGAATCAATGTTGCTTTAGCAGCTTTCCTGTAATAAATAAAAGACAATTAATGTATAAGCTTCATCGTCGTCGCCGACGCCAGGTCATTATCAACATCATCATCATTTTCATTGTATTTATTTTCAAGGCTACGATCAAGTTATCTTGCCAAGCGAATATAGCAAACATTTTCACATTTCGCGATCTTTAACATATTGTGTAAGTGTACACTTTTCGAAGCATTCTGAAAGGTAGTTGATACCTTTTGTTCTTTTGCGTTGCCATAAAGTGAAAAAAAAAATGTCAAACGCACCTAGTGGTCGTGATAAACTATCAAGGACAAATTACAGCAGACACATTTATTTTTCCAGCATTCATTAGTTTGACTAATCCAAACACACACACACACACACACACACACACACACACACATATATATATAGATATACACACACACACATACACACATACACACATACTCACATACTCACATACTCACATACTCACATACAGACATACAGACATACAGAAATTACAGACATAACAACAACATACATAAATACATTACATACATACATACATACATAAATACATACATACATTACATACATACAGAACAGACAGACATACATACATACAGGACATTACATACATACGAAATTACATACATACTACATACATACATACAGACATACATACATACATACATACATACATAAATACATACATAGATTACATAATCATACATAGATACATAGATACATAGATACATAGATACATAGATACATACACCATACATACATACATACATACATACATACATACATACATACCATACATACATACATACATACAGTACATACATACAGAGATAACGATAGATACATAGAGACATAGAACATAGAAATACATACTACATACCGACATACATACATACAGACATAACATACAGACATAAATACATACGTACATACATACATTACATGTGACATACATACAGAGATACATACATACATACATACCACAGACATACAGACAGACATACAT
>CAJHNH020000908.1:130000-190000 GCA_905116865.2 Candidula unifasciata
CCATAGTAGTCGATCTTGCAGCTGATTTTTTCCCATGTCTCTGTGCCTATGGTTGGTATCTATTAGGTCACCGTTTGCATACATCTTTATAGCGCAGCTTTTGGCCTTCCTGTAGGTCTATTCCCAGTTACCAATTCACCATATAGGAGATCTTTTGGAATACGACCATCCTCCATGCGGGAGACATGTCCCAGCCAGCGCAGACGTCTTTGCTTCAGTTTACAATACATTGATGGTATTTTTGCTCTTGTGAGCACACATTTGTTGGAGACAAGGTCTCGCCATAATATACCAAGGATGCGTCTCAGACAGCGCATATGGAAGGTATTCAGTCTTTTTTCCTGTGGAGCATAGAGAGTCCATGATTCGCAGCCGTACAGTAATGTGCTCAGGACACAAGACTCACAAACCTTTATTTTTGTATTATCAGTTAGCTTTTTGTTTGACCAGACTCTCTTTGTGAGATTTGCAAACATAGCAGAGGCTTTTCCTATACGTTTGTTTAGTTCTGCATCCAGAGAATGATTGCTTGAGATACATGAGCCTAGGTACTCAAACTCATTTACAGCCAGCAGCTGATGGTCATACACACTAATGTTTGGTGGATTTCCAATATTCAATCCCATCACTTGTGTTTTGTTCAGACTGATGGTAAGCCCAAATTCTTTGCAAGCATTTGCAAAGTGATTCATCAGGATCTGCAGATCATCCTCTGAATGTGCCACAATGGCTGCATCATCCGCAAACAGAAAATCCCTGAGGCATCTCGTGTGCACCTTCGTCCTTGCACGTAGCCTGGACAGATTAAAAAGATTGCCATCTGACCTCGAACGGAGGTATATCCCCTCAGTTGCTTTCCCAAATGCACGCCTTAATAATGCGGTAAAAAAGATGCCAAACAGCGTGGGAGCCAAAACACATCCTTGCTTTACTCCATTTCGAATCTGGAAGGGTCGAGATGATGAATCCTCATATATTATGGTCCCCCTCATATTCTCATGAAAGGATTTGATTAGGCTCAGTAGTATAGGTGGGCATCCATATTTTTCAAGGATCCCGAATAGACCCTCTCTGTTGACATAGTCAAAAGCCTTAGTGAGATCTATGAAAGCAATGAGCAGTGGCCTCTGTTGCTCTCTGCACTTTTCTTGTAGCTGCCTGATGGAGAATATCATATCAACTGTTGATCTCTTGGCCCTAAACCCACACTGTGATTCCGGGTATACTCTGTCCGCTAGAATTTGCAACCTCTTTAGGATAACACGAGCAAAGACTTTTCCCACATAATTCAATAGAGAGATACCGCGATAGTTGTTGCAGTCGCTTCTATCTCCTTTATTTTTATAGAGAGTTATATAATGTTGGCATCTCTCATATCCTGTGGCACCGATTTTTCTTGCAACACTGACAGAGGATTTTGTGTAGCTCAGGAAGAATAGCATCCTTGGAGCATTTTAGGATCTCAGGTGGATACCATCCTCTCCTGGGGCCTTCCCTGAAGGAAGCCCATCTACTGCCTCACCGATTTCTGTGACGGAGGGTTCCGTGACTAGTTTCACCCATGGTTGGCAGACACTCCATTGCATTTAAGGCCTCTTCACATACAAAGGTGCTTGTAGCATATAGCTCTGAGTAGTGCTCCACCCAACGGTCCAGCTGCCTTGTCCGATCCTTTATGATTTCGCCCGTGGTTGATTTGAGAGGGGCAATCTTTCTTTTTACTGGCCCAATAGCCTTCTTGATGCCAGCATACATTTCCCTTATGTTGCCAGTAGCTGCTGAGGTTTGTATCCTCTCACAAAGTTTGATCCAGTAATCATTAGCGCAGCGCCGTGCAGTTTTCTGGGCTCTAGACCGAATGGACCTGAGCAGTTGCAGATTTATGATATTAGGCTGGATTTTATATCCCAATAAAGCCTTTTTCTTCTCCTCTATTATTGACAACATTTCTTCCTTGTGTTCCTCAAACCAGTCCAGTGATTTAACCTGCCTCTTACTGAACACGGACATGGCAGAATCATATAGGGCGTGTTTTAGATGTTTCCATCTGTCACTAGCATCCGCGTTTGGTGGGCCGGGCAGAGCTGTGCTCAGGATTTTTATAAATTCTCCTACTTTTCCATGATTACGACTTTCTCCTGTGTCAATGCTGGGCCGTCCTGGCCTCTTTGCCCGATGTATTCTGCTTGGGATTAACTTCACTTTGCTGCACACAAGGGAGTGATCTGTGTCACAATCTGCACTGTGATAGCTGCGAGTGACCTTTACAAGATGAAGGTGACTGCGTCTAGTGAGGATGATGTCAAGCTGGTGCCAGTGCTTAGATCTGGGATGTCTCCAAGAGACCTTGTGCTGGGGCTTCAGATCAAAAAAGGTATTTGTGATGCAGAGGTTGTGAAGACAGCATAGCTCAAACAGCCTCTGTCCATTTTCATTCATTTTTCCCACTCCAAAATGTCCCATACAGGATGGCCATGAGCTGTGCTCAGCGCCCACTCTTGCATTAAAGTCACCCAAAATGAATAGGGCTTCCCTGTCCGGGACTTCACTGAGTGTGGAACTGAGTTCCTCGTAAAATTTGTCCTTGGAATCGGGAGAAGAGGGCAGGGTTGGTGCATAGGCACTTATCAGAGTGACTGATCCAGCTCCAAATATACCTTTCTCTCCTGTACCTTCTATCATGGCGCAAGCACCAGCTGACGAAAGTTTGCAGTTTACAAGTAAATATTTTAGTTGGTCTCCATGTTTACACTTTATACGGCAGTACTGATTTGACATTAGAATTAAATATTTTAAGTTTAGTACTGTTGTAAATTGTTTTGATTTCCAGAAAATTCCTAAAGCTATGAAAATATCTTTTGACCTTTGTATTACCGTCTAAAAAGGTTTTTTCGCCTCCAGGTCTGGATTACTGTTTGGTGGATCATTCTTATGATCTGTGTCTTTCCCCTTTGGATTTTTAGATCTAACCGTTGTAATCTCTCATCGAGTATATTTAATGTATATGGCATCTGATCTTGGGAGCGAGATACAAGATAAATGTCAGCAGAAACGTTCAGGTCATCAAGCTGTCCTTATAAACAAGTCTATAGCCAGTAAAAATATCAGAGGCGACAAAACGCATCCCTGTCACACACTTGATCATATTTCAAATGTATCGTTTAGTTTTCTCTCACATTGCCTTCGCAAATTTATATGTTTAAATATTTAGGTACCCCAGCAACAGCAAACTGAAGATGTATTAAAAAAGTTAAACCTAGAATAGCACACGAAAACGCAGCATTTTCACAATACGAAGAAAAATCTATGCAATCTTTATTTGTCAATTAAGGCAATTTAGAGAATTCACAAGAGCTATATAAATCATATCTTGATATAGGGAAGGAAGTGAGTCATAGAAAGTTCGATGATTAGTGAAACATTATTAGGAAGTGGGGGAGATATGGTTTTAGACGAATAGTGAGAATACCTTAGACATAAAAAACAACAAAAAAAAAAAAAAAAAACAACAACAACAACAACAAGAACGGAGTAATGAAGATGTCTTGAACGAAACTGACTCACGGAAAGAACTGACCGCTCACATCAGAAGGCGACAGTCTACATGCTTAAGCCATGTCAGGAGAATGAGAAAACTGGAGTACATCACGACAATAGGAAATCTGGAGGAAGAAACAGGCAGAGTGGGACCAAGGGAGAAGATGGGGGATTGTTTGACACCATGACGTGGAAGATCATCTGTGTCAGAATTGTTTTAAAAGTACACGAGACAGAAGGTTGTGGATCGACATGACTACCAACAACACATTGCATAGATTATAGTAAAAAGACCCAAGGAATATGGACAGTTATTTGAATATTACGATGCTCACTTGAGGACCTTGATTTTGCAAATGATATAGCACTCCTATCACATAAACATGAACATATACAAGAAAAAAGTAACAGACTACACAGCACAGCAGAAATGGTGTGACTGAAAATAAATACATAGAAAACTGAGATCATGACAAACAGTCCAAACCAACAACCAGTGACCATAAATAACCAAACTCTTGAAAATGTAGAACATTTCTCATATCTTGGCAGTGTGGTGTACCTACCGGGAGGGACCGAAGAGGACATACAGTCACGTTTGAACAAAGCTATAGCTGCTTTTGGAAGGATAAGGCAAATCTGGAAATCCAACGATTACTGCAGAGGAACGAAACTCCGACTATACAAGAGCATAATTTTGCCAGTTCTTCTTTATTGAGCGGAATGCTGGAGAATGACCAAAAAGGATGTACACAAGCTGTCCACCTTCCACCACACATTTCTACATAGAATTATCAAAATGTTCTGGCCAGATACAATTTCAAACACTAAACTACTTCAAGTCACAAACCAAGAAACTTTAGACAGTATGATTACCAAGAGAAGATGGAAATGGCTTGGCCGCGTTATGAAAATGAATTCTGATATACTTGCCAAAACAGCTCTCACATGGACACTCGAGGGAAAGAGAAAACAGGGGCGCCCAAAAACAACATGGAGACAAACGATGGAAAGTGACCTGAGTGCAGTATCTTTGACATGGAAAATTGCACTGAAGATTGCACAGGACAGGAAAGCATGAAAAGTCCTCTCTGAAGCCTCATGTGCCACTAGGCATAACGAGAACTGATGATGATGATGATGCTCACTTACAGCGGTGTTTGTAAATTGCTCAGATCATTTTCAGACAACACGAAAGGAACATTCGCCTTCGAAAATTCTATTAAATACACCCCCTCCCCTCATCACACAATACCAAATATTATAATATGAGAATAAAATTTCCCTTCAGGTATTTTTTTTTTAAGTCGAGGATATTATAATATTAGAGTTATAAACAAGAATTCCTTTATATATATATATATATATATATATATATATATATATATATATATATATATATATATATATATATATATATATATATATAAAAAAGGAATAAACCCGACAACAACGAGATAATATAAGTAATATAACTTAAATGAATTAAAAAAAAAAAAGAGATTACATATTTTATGTTAAACAAGAGTATATCTATTGGGATAATGAAAATAAAAATAAAAAATATCATTTCTTTGTTTTAAAGATTATAAATGGTAATATACGGTGAATCAGTATGAGAGTGTCACTATCATCACCATCATCATCATTCACTGTGTGCCGTCCGATGTCACATAGGGATCGTATTCTATTTCTCAACTCTGCTCTATATCTGGGGATCTCCGTTGTGAAGTGGTCAAGCCGTTTGCCTCGTGATCTGAATGTCATGGGTCCGTTTCACGGCGGCGCCGTTCAGTTCACTAGTGAACTTTTTAGGAAGATCATTGGGATCGTTGCCGGAGCTACGGAGGTCATGCTCCATGTGACACTCTCGGCAGGCAGATAACTGTTGTGCAGACAGAGACTGAGCCAAATGGAATAAAACTCGGTGCAATGAAGTCGATCTTCTCATCTTTACTTCGTTCTATTGCATGCAGCTTCCTCAGTTTCTGATATGGACAGCCTAGCATTATCTGCCTCTCGTAAAAATGTTCTTCTTAATGTTTTTCCTTGGACGTCAGCTTTTATCTGACCGTTTGTTTCCTATTTCAATGTCTGTAATTCTTTACCTATTTTGTCTCTGATTGTACTCAATATATATATATATATATATATATATATATATATATATATATATATATATATATATATATATCCACCTTCTTTGTCTTATTAGCCCGGCTTTTTAGCGTAGCTGGCTGAACCGGATTGCGCGGTGACCAGGTGACGAACTCCTTGTGGTCCGGGTTCACTTCCGGGGGTAGGCAGAAAAGCCACATTTCTCCCAGATTTACGGTATTTACAATGTAATCAAGGCCGAAAGGTTGCGATATCCATAATATCGAGCCTAAGGGTTAACAACTCATGGCTTCTGGATACTAAAACAAAACAAACAAACAAACTTTGTCTTATTACACTCGATATGAGTATTTGTTCAGACATTTCTCTGATCTCCTCACTCTTTTGAATTCATCTCAGTTTATGATAATGACTTTTCTCACACATTTTTTTTTCCAAATGCTTTTAACTTCCGTTTCATATATTTGATGGTTTTCCAACTTTCATTGGCATATGTTAGAATTGAAATATATTTAAAAATGAATATTCCTAGTTTCGTCTTAAAGTTGTATAACTTGAAGCTCTTTATTTTGTTACAGCTTTTAAACACTGTTATTGTTTTGCCAATGCGTATCCTTCGTCATATCTCCATGAGAGTCAAAACTGCCACCCAAATAGTCGTAATGCTACGTTACTTTTATTTTGTGTTGTATAGCATGGTATCAACATGATCTGTTGTTCGTATCTATAATATATTTGCTTTCTGGTAATTATTCATAATCCTAATTTTGATGCTGTAGCCGACAAATAATCTGGTTTTTCTTTCCATGCCATTGTTATTTTTTATTTAAAAGCGCAATGTCGTCTGCGAAATCCAGATCTTACAGTTTTATTCTCTGCACAGACAATGCCAGTATTGCATTTGCTTCATTTTTTCATGAACCAATGAATGGCTACTCAAACAACAAGGGAGGTAGATTGCAGACTTCGTTCTGACACCACTTAATATTATCTAGTTATCTCCTTGTGAGATGCAATTTTTTTTCGTTATTTGAATGCCACACCCTGGCTCTTGTCAGGGGCCGCAATATAGCCCGACCATAAATATGGTCTAATGACTGAACGCGGTTTCTGGGACCTCTCCCCGGGTGATCCTCATCCACATGGTGGCACTTTATGTTATCGGGTGTTTATCGCTTGTGTGATGTCCTGGTGGGGTAAAAGTCTACTACTACTACTACTTCTACTACTACTACTACTACTACTACTACTACTACTACTACTACTACTACTACTACTACTACTACTACTACTACTACTACTACTACTACTACTACTACTACTACTACTACTACTACACCACTTAAAAAAAAAAAATCACTTGGACCATTTTCAGTGCGTACTACACATTCTGAATCAACGTATACGTTTTAAAAAAATGAGTATTAATTTTAGCTGGTCTATCTAATTAGTTGCGTATCCTTTACAGGACGTTGCAGAACCAATTCCAGCATTGTCTTAGCTGTTGTGGTTTTTCTAGGCATCTTTAAGGTTCAGTAGTTTTGCCATTGCCTGTATACCCTAGCATTCCACAATTACCTGTAGTGAAATTCTATGTAAGCTGTAAGATGCCATTCTTAAAATTGTTGAAATTTAGGATGAGATTTTGTTGCTCTCTCAGTGTGCTATTCTAGAATAAGCCTCAGGGTAATTTTTTTATTAAATGGATTTATTCAGGTAGGAAAAAATAAAGTAAAAAAAAAACCAGAAACAAGAAAACGCATCATAGCACAAACAACAGACAAAACTAAGAAATAACCGGCAGGCGAATATACTATATTTCACAGAAATGTGTTGAATTAAAGACCTGGAAATAAAGACCCGCATTTTGATCCTAATTGGCCAGACTTAGCAATACGGGCATTGAAAACATAAAATCAAAAGACTTTAGCACCGGTAAAAATTATACAAACTGACAGAACAATATATAGCTTGAGGTTATAGGATGACTGAATCAGAGGACAGTATTTATTTCTGTGGATTTTGTCTTTCCGTCTCTCTCCCCCTCACTCTCTCTCTCACTCTCTCTATATATATAATATATATATATATATATATATATATATATATATATATATATATATATATATATATCCCTATATATATATATATATACCTGTCTCCTTCTTCCCTTTCCCGCTCACTTTCTTTATCACTCTGTCTCATTTTTATTATTTCCTTGTCGGTGCCTCTCTCTCCGACTCTGTCTCAATTTAAATCCATCTGTTTCTGTCTGTCTTTCTCTCTCTCTCTCTCTCTCTCTCTCTCTCTCTTTCTTTATATACAAACATAAATTACACAGACACACACACACACACACACACACACATTTATCTATATATATATATATATATATATATATTTATCATATTTTTATATTATATATATATTCTTCTAATCTGCCTTCTCTCACTCTCTTTTTCATTTTTTTGCATTGCCTGTTTTGAATCTGCCTCCCCTGTGTCTCTTCTGACATTCTTTGTTACCTCTTTTCTACTTATTCGTCTCTATCTCTTTCTCCCTCTGTGTGTGTGTGTAAGTGCGTGTCACTCACGTATTCGATAGCTAAGCCCCGATATGATTGCAGGACACCTATTCTGGGAAATAACTATTTTTTTTACAACAGACTGACATGTCAGTTTTGGATATTTGAAATTGAAATTTATTCACATAAAATGATCGATATAATCGTAACATAAAATCAAATCAGATTTCTTCATTTAGAAAGCAGATAAATCCTGTTTATTGGTAATCTGCAAGCTGAGCAAATGTTATCAAACTACAAAAAGATAATACACGGGACTAGTCTGAAGTCAGTCCATATGTTAATATATTAAACTACACTGAATATAGTTTTTAAATATGTCAACAACAACAACAACAACAAAAAAAAAAACAACACAAAAAAAAAAAAAAAAAATCGGTGTAGACTACCTCAAGCTAAAGCAGCATTTCACAGAAAAAATTTATGCATGGTTTTGTAGATTACCAGGAAGCCCTCGACAGAGTGTAATATACACAGCTTTTTGCATGCCTCTAAAATATAGGATTGGATGAAAAAGATGTCAGTATTATTGGTAAACAATATATGGAATAAACAGCAACACTTAGACACAATACACACAACTTCGAAAAGACACCTGGCCTCAAGAGCAAACAAAGTGTTCAGAGCAAGCTATAGGGAACCATGAAGGACTTGCTACAGACATGCGAGTTCATAGTGGCAACCCACCTGATGGTCTGATCTGAGCATACGAAACAGAACGCAAAGAAAAAGAAGACACAATACCATCATCTCACCACAAGCAGAGACAACAAGAATTGTATGCCAATGATGTGTTTTATCCTCAAGCCTTTTTATTTTATATATATAAAATATTTGCAAACTAGTTAGAAAAAAATAGTCTAAGCGGACTATTACTGGAAGAATACAAAACAATATGAGATATACTGTTGACACAGTGTTACCAGCAGAAGACGAACAGGAGTTACAAGACCTTGTCAACAGGGGGAGTGTAATTTAGATCAAGCCTGAGCTTCATGATCTCAGGTGGGCCGACCCTCTGAATTTGTCTAGGAGCTGGTAGGCCGAAAAATTGTGGACGAAGAATCACTTCTACTGATGACTGGTAGACTCCGGGTATACATGCTCCATGTGGAGTATCTTCTTATTAGACATTAACATTCAGATATCTAAAAAAACCACAATGGTAATCAACAATGACAAAGAGCGACCAACTGTGAATTCACAGTGAACCGAGAGATATTTGAACAAATAACCCAATTAAACAACATAATACGAATTAAAAACTAGACTAGAGGGTACACTCGAGGGCCGGAGACTAAGATGTAGATAACGAAAGCAACGAGAGGACATCATCAAGAGATGGAGGAACGGCAGTCTGAGACAGTGAACAACCAAGACAAGACAGTATAAACGTGTGGAGATCCATTACAGCCATTTATTGTGGAGATGGCACCTGACTGACTGACTGATTTTTTAAATACAATAAATCCTTGTCCATAACTGTATCCACGTTTTGTGGATTAAAATAAGAAGAATAACATTTAATTGTGACATTCAGTATTCAGTTGCCTTCAAATCTAAAAGAGATGAGATTCTATTATTCTCAAATGAATCAGAACATCCAATGTATAGTTTTCCTTAGTTGTTAATAAATGATATGTCTTCACACGTTAGCGTAAATTCATGGCTATGGACGGTCCGGGACTCTCGACAATATCTACTAATGGCCCCCGACAGTCTGTGAAGAACTCAGACTGACCATTATTGGCTACAGTGACAGGAAAGCTACGGACATTGTTTCTGTTTCTCTTTCTTCATCTCTTTCATCATGATCAGTATCACGATCACCACCACCACCATCATCATCTTCATTAACATAGTAACGATCATCATCATCACTATTTCAATCTTCTTCTTCTTCTTCTTCTTCTTCTTCTTCTTCTTCTTCTTCTTCTTCTTCTTCTTCTTCTTCTTCTTCTTTTTCTTCTTCTTCTTCTTCTTCTTCTTCTTCTTCTTCTTCTTCTTCTTCTTCTTCTTCTTCTTCTTCTTCTTCTTCTTCTTCTTCTTCTTCTTCTTCTTCTTCTTCTTCTTCTTCTTCTTTTCTTCTTCTTCTTCTTCTTTTTCTTCTTCTTTCTTCTTCTTCTTCTTCTTCTTCTTCTTTTTCTTCTTTCTTCTTCTTCTTCTTCTTCTTCTTCTTCTTCTTCTTCTTCTTCTTCTTCTTCTTCTTCTTCTTCTTCTTCTTCTTCTTCTTCTTCTTCTTCTTCTTCTTTTTCTTCTTCTTCTTCTTCTTCTTCTTCTTCTTCTTCTTCTTCTTCTTCTTCTTCTTCTTCTTCTTCTTCTTCTTCTTCTTCTTCTTCTTCTTCTTCTTCTTCTTCTTCTTCTTCTTCTTCTTCTTCTTCTTCTTCTTCTTCTTCTTCTATTTCTTCTTCTTCTTTTTTTCTTAAAAATGTTACCTCTTCTTATTCGTTTGGTCCATGCGATGTTTCGTGGGTAATCACATCCGTCGACAGCCTTCTGACCAGTGCCTTGATAATCGTTTTCGATACAGAAGCCAGATTATCTAACATCTCCTTGCCATATGCTGTACCTCTACGTTTTTACTGTTAGTAATTGACTTTACTATTACGGCTTTTTTAAACTTTTTTTTTTAACTTCACTAATACGACAGAATAAGTCAGTACGAAAGACCCTAACCTTTCCACATGCCACATGAAGACCCAATAGTAGAACCATTTACTGATAATAAAAAACTAAAACTAGCTTTGAAAATCTAGTATACATTGCAACGTTTAAAATAAGGAAAAATCTAGTACCAATTTACCAATTTAGTTAAGCGTGAATTAGCTGATAGGTAAAGGTACTAACTACTACACTACAGCGATGCTACACACATAAACCCGTCTGTGGTTGTAGAAAAGAAAAAGGGCGGAGAACAGCCAGCCTCAGGGACTAATTATAGCAATAATACTAGCAACTAATATAATCTTTTCGGCAAACTAGCAAATAAATATAGACGAAAATAAAATAAAATGAAATGTATACAATACTGCAAATCAGGTTATAGGACAAATAACACTGCTTCTGACGCATAGAAAGATGTCTCTGTCAACCGAAGCAAATCTCACAAGAACGGTTTTTTGGCCGACATTGTGCTACCAGTGCTGAACATGGACCTTTACTACAACTTATGAGCGGGAGATCGTAACAACAGAGATACGATACTTTGGTAGAGCTGCCGGTGTGATAAGAAGAGATAAAATCAGGAATTAAAAAATGTAAAAGACGACTAGGACTGAAACCAGTCATACAATTCATTAAAAAGCAACAAATGAGATGGTTTGGCCACATGACGAGAATGCCCTGGTACCAACTGCCACAGATAGCCACGCTGAAGAAATATAATAAACACATAGCAAGGGGAAGACCATGCAAGAGACGGAGCGACATCATCAGAAGCAACCTAACAGAAATGAACATCAACTTATACAATGCATTAGAAAAAAGCGCACAAAATATCCTTACAACTTCCTCAAACACCTCGCTAAGGTAAACTTGGTTCTCCAAGAAATTTCCTGAGGTAAAGGAATTCAATTCATCCTTTATCGTTTTTATTAGGGTGGGGGATGGCGGGGGGGGGGGGGGGGGGGGGGTCAAAGTTCCTGGACCCTAAATTTTAGTTTTTATTAGTCAAGGGAGTCGTGCTCAACCTCGCTTTAATTTTAAGCGGGTTTGAAAAAAGGAAGGGGGTGGGGGATGTCTAAATGGGCTTTTACAAGATATGATGAGAATATTTAATATATAAGAATAATATAAGAATTATGAGGAAGGAGAATAACACCCCGATACTACAAGTGGAGAACGAGGGCACACTGCAACTGATCCTCCAGATTCCGGATTGAATGGTTGATGAGATCTACTTTGTCAATGCATCTTCCCGCTTGCAGGGATGCAATACTTGCCAGCTGGTCCGCTCGCTCGTCACCTTTCACTCCTGAATGACCAGTGTGCAGATTCAGTGGTAAGGAAGAAAAACTGTGACTTCCGTATGCATTCAGAGTGAAGGCTGCCTGTTGGAGCTTTTCTGAATCGTGTTTATAGAATCTGACACGTAGCTACGTGTGTGGCTACCTGTTCCGCTGCCCAAGCCGGTGCTCTGTTATCTCAATGGTAAAAGGTCGCAGCTACAAGCAAACTCAGCCCGGTACCTGGTCCTTCCTCTTCTTTGTTCACCAACTGTGAGCTCTGGCGTAAAGTCCTGGCTGTTCGTCCATTTGGACTTTGGCTTTGTACCAGGGCCTGAGTTTTGCGTATGCATCCGTTTTATTTGCTTATTTGTGTGCAGCTGGTTGTTCCTTTCCGATCGGGTAGACGCACTCTAACTTCGACAGAAGCTAACAAATAAGTCCACTCTTATGGCATGCTTGTTGGGGAGTACCTAATTAAAAAAATGATTACATTCCTCCTGCTCACTGTTTTTTGTGTACACTGGTAGTTGACCAATAGGTTGCTGAAGTTTCCGAGAGTAAAGAACAAGCCATCAATGATGGTAACTATTACTGAAACTTATAAAACCAAGTTTTATTATGCGTGCTGTCCAGGCATTTGGTATCTTTATTACAATACGTACAAATTTGCTGTAGCTCCAGCAGATAAACAGAAACGTTTTGCGCATAGATTTCCCTCTGAAGCAATAATGGCCTTCTTTGCTAAAAGCAAGTACGTGAGTGCAGACGTGTAATCTTATTGAATAGAGACCGTTTCCCCCCATCCACCCCTATTATAAGCAATTTATCTTTCAGAAAATTGCAGTAAATATAATATTTACCTTTTTTGCCTGTATTTTGCTGCTAAATTACCGAGACAATTCAACTTTAGCCTAAAAAGATAACATAAAATATTGTGAACATAACGAAAATATTATTAGCTGAAAAATCTAAAGCTTAGTCTAGGGTGTCTTCAACTGATTCAAAGAGTGGTCGCAGTAGTTAATTGAGAAACATTGAAATGCAGCTGTTTGGCATGTCCATATTTTCATAACGCACTCTGTTTCTACGGAGAGACAGACAGACATTCAGGCTGGTAGACGGACGGACAGACAGACACACACAGACAGACAGACGGACACAGACAGAAAGACAGACAGACAGACAGACAGACAGACAGACAGACAGACAGACAGACAGACAGACAGACAGACAGACAGACAGACAGACAGACAGATGTACAGACAGATAGACAGATAGATGTACAGACAGATAGATATACATACATATATACAGCCTCCTAGCTAAGTAGGTAGGCAAGTAAAATTATCATGTGTAAAATGTGGCTTCATTTGAATATCAGAAATGGTATACTGAAATGTAATATCTATTTATTCTTTCTGTAAGGAGGTAAATTGTTAATTTACTGAAATGTTTCATGTATCTCTCTGTACTGTATGAAAGTTAATTTATTTTGTTAACTGGAATGTTCTACATATCCGTTTACACTTTATGGCAGTAAATTTTTTGTTTTCAAGAATGCTATATTGATCTCTCTCTCTCTCTCTCTCTCTCTCTCTCTCTCTCTCTCTCTCTCTCTCTCTACTGTATGGCAGGTAATTTTTCGTTTTTGTTGGCATATGTAAGAACAAAAATAACGTTAAAATTGAAAATTTAGTTAGTCGTAAAGCTGTTTAACTTGGAGCCCCTGCTTTCTTAAGGTTTTTGAAGACTATTGTTGCTTTGCGAATGCCTACCATAATTTCCTTCAATGAATCTCTTTGAAAGTCAAAATTGCTATCAAAGTAGGTGAAATGGTCTGTTACTTTTATTGTTTTTGGTTTTTCTCTAACATGACATCCACAGAATTTATCGTTGGTATTTTTAATATATTTGTTTTCCTCATCACTTATTTGTAGTCCTATTTTTAATACTGTAGATGACAAATCGTAAATTTTCTTTTGCACGTATTTATTATTTTGACGGTTCATTTTACGTTTTCCAGTACTGAAAAAGAGTGACGCCATTCATACCTTGTCGGGCCGCAGGACCTCTCCTACGTCAGGTTTTCCTTTTTGTCAACGCTTTAACCGTTCCCTCTTTTCTCGTCCTCTCATCGCTCGCTTGCGTGATTAATTTTTTTTACGTTTTACTACCTGCGCCTCAGTTCAGGAGTATCGGGAAAAAAAAGCGATTTTCTCCACTATTCCTACGTTCCTTGTAACTGCTTTCTTTCTCTGGGTGGGAAAAGCCACCGCCGACGACGGTAGAAATACAAAAAACATTCCCAGTTTTGACACGCAAGAATCGTCAGTCTACAGTACCTCTTTTTTGTACACTGGCACCTGTGGCGCGTGAAATATACTTACGATAACACAATCTACCCCAAAGATTATATACATCGAGATAACGCCAAACCAAGCCATTTCATAACACCCCCACAACACAGGAGAGGTCCTGCAACCCGACGAGACATGAATGACAAGGGAAGTAATTCTATTTTTGGGTTTTTAATAAAAAAGTAAAAAAATGAACCATATTTACTTTACATAACAATATCATCTGCGAAATCCAGATCTTCCAGTTGTCTATATTTTGTACCCAATAAATACCAGTATTGCCTTTGCAACATTGTTTCACTACGCAATCAATGGCTATTCCAAACAACAAAGCAGATAAAATGCAGCCTTGTTGCTTTCCGGTTTCCGCAAAAAGTAATCTGAGAAAAGTGAAGACAGAGATGCTTCAAGCTTTACTGAAAAGGTCAGGGGTAGTGAGCAAATTTTTGATCTTTTCTCCAGGCCATGCCGGCATGGTGGGTATTGAATATGCAGACAGACTGGCTGAATCTGCACCACTGGATGGTGAATTGATACTTGATAAGGCAATTGTGGTCAAGGCCCTTCGGGAACAAGCAACGGAATCAGCAGAGATAGAAGATTTTTATGGCCTGGAGTGAGTGAGGCATCTGGGTGTAACCAGAGGGTCTGGCCGGCTCAATACGCTTAGAGAAAAGGCAAGACGGACATATAACCAGATTGTGACCGGTACCATCAGTAATTGAACTCTGCCCTGGCTGCTGAAGATGAGGACGGGATGGGAATGTCTCTAGTGCTGTAATGTCAATTCTTGACTCAACACAACTTAACTACAAAATAGCCCTTGGTGAAATTCTACGTAAGATGTCAACGGCCTAATTGAAAGCAACTAAATCCAGGAATGGTGTTTAAAAAAGAGCCTCCAACAAAGAGCTTTATTGCGGCGGAAAAGGAGTTCGGAAGAGGGGGGGGGGCGGCGGCCCCAAGGACCCTTGGGGGGAAGGGAGGGGGGGGGGGAGAATGCAAGGAACCTGAGTTCCTAGGTTCCAGCGTCTATGCAGGCAAATGGTATAATGGCCACTTAATAAAGACTGGTTGAAACTGAATTTGTTCAACAGCACAAACATGGCAGCCTAAATGTAAACCACTACACAACGCTCCCACTATTATTTTAAGTCGAACTCACAAGGCCAGTGTGCTGAATATGTGACCCTTCGACAATCACCTTTATTCACGCCTTCCGTATTTCGTTCCCTTTCCTCCCCCCCCCCCCCCCCCCCCCCCCCCCTCCATTTTTTTTCCCAACAATGTTGTTTATCACTTTGATCAACAATGCGGAAAGTAAACACAAAGATCTGTTACTCTGCAGCCGTGTTGAGTATTCTAGCTGTTTCAGAGTTTGTTCAATGCGAGAACCTATCAATGTAAAAGCCACAAAGTTTACTCAGATAACATCACATGGGACACGACACCAGACGTGAACTAAAGACTTAATCTGGTCTCGTTTTTCTAGAGTCAAGAATTGTCGGTTTTCAGACAACATACATTACTTGAAAGCTGCTGTTGAAACGGATTTTTTTTTACCGACATGGGAAGTTGTGCTGAATTATACATTTCGTGTTTAATGGTAGGGACAGTTGTCGGTGTGACAAGGCGAAAAGGACTGCCGGGTCCGAAATAAGGAGACAGTTTAGAGAGGTCTTGTGAAATCGTGTACATACATAATTTTTTCAGGCATCGTATTTTTGTTTTCAGTGGTAGTGAAATAAGCATTCTGCGATGAATATGGTACCCTTTAAGATACTTTAATGGTGATAATACAAGAACTTTTATATTTATAAAAAAAAAAAAAAAAAATAAAAAAAAGGAATGTAGGAAGCTATAAATACAGTTGCAGAGTCATAATTGAAAAATACAAAAACAGCCTCAACTCTCTTCTCTATTTCAACAAAGCTAGAACAAGTTGACCTGTACCTAGAAGGCAAAATCCTTCCAAAAGAGGATTACTCAACATATTTGGGAGTAAAATTCGACAAAAGGCTAACCTGGGGCACCCACTTTGTAGATATATAAAGGAAAGCTACCCTGCGGCTCAGACTTGTCAAGAAACTCACTAGAACAAGCTGGGGCTAAAGAATGTGACCTAGTACTACATGCAAAAACCCATGAGCATGTCTACAGCTCTCATCCAAAACCCAAATGACACATGTATACACCGATGGATGATTGGAGCAAGAAAAAAAAAAAAAAAACAACAACTGAGGAGCGGGATCGGTCATCATGCTGCAAGATAAGACCACAGTAGAAACTTCATGGGTCTCAGGAAGACTCTCAACAAACTTCAGAGCAGAGCAGCAAGGAATAATTGATTTAGTCAAAGTGAGGAAATAAAAAAAAATCTAAACCTAGCATACACTGAACTCAGACGCGCACAGAGCACACAGGACAATCTTTAATGTAAACTAAAGATTACAAAAGGACAGTTGACAGTAAAACTGTTTTCCGTTATGAATGCATGTCAGTCCTCGAGAAACATCGAGAGAGAACTGATCCATGTGTGTGTGTGTGTGTGTGTGTGTGTGTGTGTGTGTATGTGTGTGTGTGTGTGTGTGTGTGTGTGCGCGCGCGCTTTAAAACGGCACGCAATCCCATAATTTTTTTCAGGCATTGTATTTTTGTTTTCAGTGCTAATGTAATAGGCACTCTGTGATGAATACGGTACTCTTTAAGATACTTTACGGTGAGTACCAGCACTTTTATATTTACAATAGAAACATTTTTTTTTTACATACATGTATATCAAAAACGCAGATTGGACACTACACTTGTCTCTCAAGAACCTAAATATTATAATCAGTCTATAGCCTAGTCCTGGAATTTAGGAACGATATGTCGTAATTCCGACATACTTGATTAAATCCAGCTAAAAGCGGTTTGGCAGCAGATCGCTTTGCATTAATCTCGACAAAAATATGAACGCTGGGTCAGTCAGAAAGCGATGGCAAAGTACTAAACGTAAAATTGTCTAGTAAAATTATTACCAACAAATGATGGGGTTGGTTAGCTACGCCCTATAAATAATAAGCACCTGAAACATCCATATCTCTGACAAAATCTACTTTCTTTACATTTTCAGAGAACCTTTTAACTCCTTGTGGAAAACATTTCAGTAAAGTATGTTTCTAAACATAGAGCCATGGTCTTATCGTTGAGTTAAATCTAACATTTAAATGCCATGATCAAGTAGCCATTCATTAAATAAATAATGAAGTAACGGACTATTTTCATGCTGGTAGCGCATCGAGCAAATGATGATAGAGTCATATTTGTATATATCTATCTAAAAGGGCATTTATTTTGCCCAGATTAGATACTTTCTTTACAGAGTCAAACTGGAAGACACATGAGCAAGCGGGTCAGGTTACAAGAAGGTGTCCCCCAGGGAGGTGTTATATCACCTATCCTGTTTATTCTTGTCATCAGTCACATGCCAAAAACAGTTCTTGACTCGCATTCACAAGGCCCCACATGAAGATGACTTAGCTATATCGACCCAAGCTGAACATATAGGAACAACAAAGTCAAGAATGTAGGAAGCTATAAATCCAGTTGAGAAATAGACAGACTCTTGGGGAGTCACAATAAAAAAAAGACAAACATCAACTGTCTTCTCTCTTTCCACAAAGCTAGAACAAGCTGACTGTACCTAGAAGGCAACAAAAGAGGATAACCCAACATATTTGGGAGTAAAATTCGACAAAAGGCTAACCTGGGGCACCCACTTTGTAGATATTTTATGGAAAGCTACATTGCGGCTCAGACTTGTCAAGAAACTTACTAGAACAAGCTAGGGATAAATAATGTGACCTACTACTACATGCAAAGACCCGTGAACATGTCTACAGCTCTTATCAACTCTTATCCAAAACCCAAATAAACACATGTATACACTGATGGATGATTGAAGCAAGCAACAACAAAAGAAAAAACAAAAAAACTGAGGAGCCGGATCGGTCATCATGCTGCAAGATGGGACCACAGTAGAAACGTCATGCGCCTCATGAAGACTCTCAACAAACTTCAGAGCAGAGCAGCAAGCAATGATTGATTTAGTCAAAATGCTTAAGGAAAAGAAAAATTAAAACAGTAAAATTGTTTTCCATTATGACTGCATGTCAGTCCCTCTGGCGACTCTAAGGGATCCAGAGACAACAAGGAGAGAGAACTGATCCGCTGCTAAACAGACTAGCAAAAAACAATCACATCGTTCTCCGGTGAATCCCGGCTCACTGCGGCATACCATGAAATACGCTAGCAGACAGACTTGAAAAAAATGGAACAAACCAATTTATTGCGATCATCAGAAATTAGAGCACTTATCAAGGGAAAATACAAGGAATAGAGGAGAGAACAAACTAACAGTAAACACCTACAAGACCCCATAAGGAGACCAAAAAGAAAGCAACATACAACCATTTCCTGTCTACGAACAGAACTATGCAGGCTCAACTATCACATGCATAAAATAAAGATTCTACAATCCCTACAGTGTGCCTGTCAAACAGGACCACAAACACCTGAGCACATTCTGCAGACGTGCCCACTCTACCTACAACTTTTAAAAGACACCTGGCCTCAAGAGCAAAGTGTGCAGAGCAAGGTATGGTGAACCATGAAGGACCTGCTGCTGACTTGCGAGTTCATAGAGGCAACCCAGCTGATGTTCTGATCTGAGAATATGAAAGTAGTATAAGCCGTTGTCCACCACTCGAATTCCTCCACCACCCTCCACCAGTCTCCACCATCCTCCACCGGTCTCCACCAGTCCACCACCCTAGCACAGGTGTTATTCAGGAAGTTCAAAGGGTCAATTATTTGGGTCATTTTTTTGTCCCAAGATGGCTAATTTTTTTTACAACTGTCAGGGGCGTCACTGCAAAAATAAAATCTTGTCAGAATTTGTCCTTACAGGTTTTTTTCCCCAAATCTTTTGTAAAAAAGATGTATTTATTTCTCTCCAAGATGTCGGTTTTTGTCATCTTAAAATATTATCTTTTGTTCGTGCTGCAAAATAAAAGATAGATTCTTCTGTTACGAGTATATCATCAATATTAGTCAGTTAGTGAAACCACTTTACCACCTCACACTGCTTTCTTTTCTTCTCTTAAAAATTGCAACATTTCTGCGGCTGATTATTCTCTCTGTCAAAAGGTCTGGGTCGATGAAAACATGAACACTCTTATGGATTTCCTTGTCTGGTATAATAATAAAGAAGTAGTTCCCTTCATAGCCGCCTTAGAAAAACAGGTATCTTTTTATTCTAGTTTAGGAAATTATGTTGACATGCGATTACGCAGGCCATTACGTCACTCGTTAACTAAAGAGACACATTTTTGTCTACTTGTTAAACTGAAACATTTGCTTGATAAAGACAGAACACAAGAATCATGTAATGTTTTCTGTAAATAGTCATATATTATTCCATAATCTTAGATGGGAAGTGAATTTCTTCTTCTTCTTCTTCGCGTTCACCAGCTGTACACTCTGGTGGAAAGTTCTGGTTGCTCGTCCACTACTGAACTGCAGTCCTGCTCCAGAACCTGAGTGTTGCGTGTGCATCAGTTTTACAGATCTCATTCTCTTGAATACAGACTGTCCTTGCCTCTCCGGCATATGCACTCCGACTTAAAAAAAAGCTCCCCAATTAGTCGACTCTTACGACATGCTTTTGGGGAGGCAGTGGGTCTATTCTTGTTTTCCCCACAATGGGACTCGGAACCCACACGGGGGGGGGGGGTGAATTTAATTTTAAACGACTTTACGAAATCCACAAAGAACCTGTTTTATGGTAGACATGAAAATTTGAATTCTTAAATACATGAACGTTTTTAGCTATACAAGATTTTTAAAACAAGATTACATTAATTGTTAAAATCATACATAAAAAAATTCAGACTACCATTTGTCTAAACATATCACGAGTTAAAATCATAAGTGATGACAAATGGGATAGCTTTAGATTTGAACTACGGATCAACATCATGGCACACGGGTAGTAACCAATAAGCTCTCCGTTCTTTTTCTTACTCAGGTCTTAGTCCGAAGAAGCTCAGCACAGTGCACAGGCTTTGTGGTAACTGACTTTTAGTAACAAGCAACATTCTGTATATTTACTAGTTAGTTGCTCTTTACAAGATACTCTTATCTTAACTCGTCTCTTTAATCTAGCCTCATTTTCGTCATTTATATCCCAGTTTTTAACTGTATTTATTTTGTCATATAGTGTTAGCATTTGAACCTGTTCAAAGCAAGGAATGTCTTACTGCAAAAGAAACATGTTTAAGACATGAAGAGTTAAATTAATTCTTAACTGGAACTGCAAGATTTAATAAATTCAACAATAAATTCCTCAAATTTTTTTCTATTGAAACTATTCTTCTGTTACAAATGTCAATGTTTCATTTCAATTCTTATCTCTTTGTGTTAAAAGCGTAAGAGGCTTTTCTGCCTCCTCGCTACCACATCCATGTTGCCTTTTGAATCTTCTATTCATAAGCACATCTGAACCCCACAAGTGCACATGAATGGTGTTGAAAGCAAAACAAAAATCTTTCACAATACAGCACACACAGCTAAATGTCAACAACTTACCTGCTTTGAGGAGCGTCCGGAATTTGTCTCAGTTTGGTCATAAGTAGCCTCACCAGGTTCACCAGAATACAGACATTTATCTGATAATGAAGCAAACAGAAATGTTCACCAGACTACAGACATTTATCTGACAATGTGGCAAACAAAAAAGTTCATCAGTATACAGACATTTATCTGACAATGTAGCAAACAAAAAAGTTTATCAGAATAGAGACATTTATCTGATAATGCAGCAAACAAAAAGGTTCATCAGAATACAGACATTTATCTGACAATGTGCAAACAAAAAAGTTCATCAGAATAGAGACATTTATCTGACAATGTAGCAAACAAAAAAAGTTCATCAGAATACAGACATTTATCTGACAATGTAGCAAACAAAAAGGTTCATCAAAATACAGACATTTATCTGATAATGTAGCAAACAAAAAGGTTCATCAGAATACAGACATTTATCTGATAATGTAGCAAACAAAAAGGTTCATCAGAATACAGACATTTATCTGACAATGTAGCAAACAAAAAGGTTCATCAGAATATAGACATTTATCTGACAATGTAGCAACAATATAATAATATTAAGAACACAGCGGAAGCATGCACAGCAGGAGTCTACGGTACATCAGTAAAAAAGCCCCGCGTCAACGATTGTTTCGGCCCATTATCCTCCTAGACAATCTTGGAAGGTATACTGGCCTGTTTCATGACTCCAGGCAAACATGGACATCCCCTGCTGTGTTAAAAGGACGCTCGAACAAGTCGAAATGGCTTTGTGAGGTTTAGTGTTATATACTGTCATTTGCGCAAGCAAATTAAGCGCCCACCTTCACAACCAGAGTGATAAGCTTACGGCTAGTTCCTCGGACAAATGTTAGACTTTGGCAATCGGCAGAGTGACACTGGCATACTTACATGGATACTTTGGCTTTTAGGAATGAAACGTTCCTTTCCATTAGGGGCTAGACCAGTTTACCTAGGTCTACCACCCGCGACGTCTTTTTGCAGCCACAGCCAGCTTGAAGCCTTTTCAGCCGCTTCATCCTGTTGTTTTAGTGCCCGTTTCTGTTCCTTTC
Organism: Candidula unifasciata; assembly: GCA_905116865.2. Lineage (NCBI taxonomy): Eukaryota > Metazoa > Mollusca > Gastropoda > Stylommatophora > Geomitridae > Candidula > Candidula unifasciata. The sequence goes on from CAJHNH020000908.1 coordinate 152,247, forward strand.
CTCGCAAGTTCAGGTGCTTTAGTACATTGTTTGTGGAGGCGGAGATTGTACAGGTGATTTTCTTCCACCTGCGATTCTTACGGCACGCTAAGCTCTGTCGGGATGAGCTGTCTTTTTACCGCAGTCAAGAACCATATCTGGTCTCAGGCAGGTCTTTAGAAATGATTAGGGGTATCTGGAAACCAGGCAGGTCGACCTTCAGTAACCAGTCCTTCGCAGTCAAGCATCGATGAAGATTATGCGACTTTGTTGAATTTATCTTTAGAAATCTGCCCAGCCTTGAAGAAGAGCATGCGGAAAAGGGGGTGGTGAACGCTAGGACTGGCCCTCGGGTTAGGCCTAATTTTGGCTTCATCCACAATATCCACTAGCTCTTTCATGACTTTATTGGGGCGCCATGTATATTTTCCCAGGCCTAGGGCTTTTCTGGTCGCTGACGCGAAACTCGTTTTCGGAGTGCCTGATCTGCTGTTACTATGTCCCTGCGTACTTTGGCCGAGACTTTGGACCACAAACTGACTTTTCCTTGCCCCAAGCCGCGTCGGTCTGTTGGTGTTTAACGAATGACTTCCTTCAATTTCAGACTCTTCGGTTATCGACTTAAAAGGAAGTACCAGATTAGCCTGTTTACAATATAGTGCCCCATCGGTCAGACAGAGCGGCGCTCCGAGCCACATCTTTATGGCGGTGTTGATTTTCCGCCCCATCGCCCCTGCTGCGCTCGTGCTAACTTCGTACACTAGCAGCGGCCAGAGAAGCTTTGGAATCAACAGACCAGACATAAAATAAAGATATCAGGACGCCACTGGTTACTCACAATAACAGATGCCAGGATGGGAGCCGCAGTAATCCACTGTAACTGATTCTCATTGATCCAGCACCTGGAGGATAGCATTGAATAAGTCATTTCAAAAGTTAGTTAGTAAATTGAGGTTCTACATTCCCAGCAAGCGGGCCACCTCATAACTGCTGCCTTCCCGTGCCTGAGGATATCGCCCAGAATGATCTTCACTGTGCTATTTGAAAACTCGTGGAAATCAGTTCAATCCCAGTGCACTCTAGAGGTTGGTAGACTCAAAGTGAATGCATGTCAGAAGCCAGATGCGTTTTGTGTGCGAAAATCACTGGGGACTGTAAAGAGTTAATGAAACCAGAGGGTTAGTTCGACGTTAGTCTCCCCAAAAAGAGTAGGTCACTTTTCATTCACAAGTTTGTTCGGCTAGTTGGCTATCCTGAAGGTTACGGGTGTGTCCCGCTCTGTTGTTCGGTTTCTGCGATGTCTTGCAATTACGTTTTCATTCTGAGAAAGACAATGCCTGTGACATTGGTTGCTCTAGGGGGGTTGTGTTAGACCCAGTTTCGGCTGAAATAAACCACATGCGATATCAACGGCTATGAGGAACACCCCATTTTAGTTTTAATCAGCTGATTTCCGTTCATCTAGCCTAATGGACTTCGCGTGTTCAAATTGTGAAAGTCTAGTGGATCCAGGGACTGTGTTTTAGTGATGTTGTTTTAGCAATTTTGTTTACTCGGTGGAGTTATTGTAGACTGTCAGATGTTTGTGGTGGATAATGAAATTATTGAAGATTCTCAGATGATTGTGGTAGATAATCATGGAATCATTGTGGACTTTCAGGTGATTGGGTTGTTTATTCAACATGATGATTGTGGGGGATCATGAGTGGGACTAGTTCTATCCGTGTGGTTTCTAGAATGTACTGGTTGCGCGGCTCATGAGTGTTGGGGTCGACACAGTAGCAGCTATGTTGTGTTGGTTAACGGTGTCCCTGAGTGTAGATAGGGTATTAGAGATCTCTCAGGGTGTTGACCAACATGGGAATGTGATGGGGAAGCATCGGTGGCTGATTGACCGGATGTTATTCAGAGATGCTTTATTAGTAGCTGGGATAGCAGAGAGAGGTCTGCAGTTTTTACTAAGAGGTGCATCTATCTTGAGTCTCAAGGGGGTAGTTGAGAGGACGAACCACCAGGGGATTGTCACTGCACATCACATAGATGAATCTGCGAGATCGGGTGTGTGTTATCCGTAGAAGGCACCTGGTACATAGATAGCTGGGGTGTTTTGTTGTTTTCTATGTCTAGAGAGACTGCTGATGTGATTATTAGGAAGTCAGTAGTAGACTTAACAGTGTGCCATCGACCGTACTTTTTATGTTCATCTTCTTCCCATAAGTGTTTCCATCGTTCATAGAGCATATGGATCGCACTAGTGGATAGCAAACGTAGTGTGGTCTAGTTTGTAACAATACTCGTAGGCATGGTAATGTGTTACGTAAGTACAATAACGTACAGTGGTACACTTGTTTGGGTTGGCCACCCTTTAACTCCAGTTATCACCATTAACATGTGCTGTACCGAAGAAAGTGGGCGGCCACGGGAGCATCTGTGTCTAGGTGTAGACAGGCACTTATACAAAAGATACCCCCTAGACTCCAGCATGCGACGCCTCTGACAGATCGCACGCATTAATGCGCTATACCAGTTGTTCCTCAATATAATTGCATCTTATTGTTGATGGAAATAGTCAATCTCGACAAGCCTGAATTTGCACACACAAAATTGCATAAAGGAAATTCCAGTCAGAACATAATCGGCTAACCGATTTTTAGTTCATAAATACATTCTTTCGGTCCCATACTGTTGTTACTTTAACTGGTTTCATCCGAACCAGTTGCCAGTTTAAATGATTCAGTATGGCATCTAATAGAGATTGAAAAATTACTTAAACAAAAAGACAGCTTAAAGTAACTTTTGGGGCTTCGTATGTGAGTGTAAGGACTCGACTGGATATAAAGAGTATTGAAAACGTTATGTAGAGTTTTTAACTGGCGGCCGGTGGGCCTAACCTGTCCCGCGAAGGTTCAGCAAGTGGCCCGCCGATCGTTGCCAAAAACAGTGAAGTATAATTATAAAAAAAAAAAAAAAATAATAATAATTAAATTAATCAATGTTTCAGAAAAAATCTTCAAAAACTAGTTTGTGACGAATGTGCCAATTTAAAATGTTTTTCAGGAATCTATAAATACGGAGATACACGGCCACCGGCGTAGGAACAGAAAATAGCACAACTGCGGGAATGACTCATGAATGGAAATGTGATAAGTTTAGTGTAAAAGATAGTTCAAACAGCACAACTCGCCAGCTGGGGGCCAAAGATAATAAAATAGGCTGGAAAGAATTAAATAACAGGTAGGAAGCTACCCCTCCACTGGACAGTCAATAAAGGTGAGATATGTATTGGACAGAAGAGAATATGCAAATATCAACGCAGTCCTGGCAGTTAGAGCTTAGATTACCCAGAAACTCTACTAAACGGTGCCCGCTGGGGCATATAAACTAATGACATAGGGTTTCGCAGACCACACTGCGGAACACCTGCTAATGATCTTGTTATCTGATTATAATCATATTTTTCTTCGAATGCTAAGAAGCTGTTATCCTCTGTTGCTGAAGGTCCTCTGCAGTTAGAACTTGTGGATATCCAAAGTTCCAGCGCACTGAATTTTCAAGAAAGTGGTACAGTCAGGTTTTGGTCCGAAAGGATTCAAGAGTAGCAGTTCCCTAATGCTAGAAACGTTTTTCACACATGGACGTCATCTAAGCAAACAGTCGGAGCTCACTGAGCAATAATAGGCTGCAGGACTGCGTAAGAAATTCTCTGACTTCATACCAGCCACATTTGGTTAAATTAGGTCAAAAACGGAAATGCAGTTTTTCTTATTAATTACATCTTCTTCTCCTTCTCTTCCACCTTGTACCTTATCGAAGTGTCGGGGGCAGATGTAATGTTCGTTGATGAGCTTTGTCAAGAGCACTATTAAGACTGATGTTCATTTCTGTAAGGCTGTTCCTAATGCCATCACTCCATATTTTCCGAGGTCTTCCACTTGCTCTATACCCGTCGTAACGTTTTAGTATGGCTCGCTGTGGCAGATAGTACCAGGGCATTCTTGGTAGGTGTCCAAATCACTTCATTTGTTGTTCTTTGATGACCTGTAAAACTGGCTTTATTCCTAGCATTCGTCTGATTTCATGAATTAATTACATTTTGCATTGTAATATTGGTGTCTGTAAGGTGTGGTCACGCCTGCACTGCAGTCAGCAGTGTTCGGTACAGCTAGCTCTCCTAGGAGGGTGCAAAGTGAACATTAGTAGCCTTCTGCTGTCCCCTGATCGCACAAGCCAACCCCACTTTCCCGTGGTGCAGACTGGAAACTTATCAGTGAGGATACAGGCTAACGGGAGAAATGACAACCTGAAGAGGATTGGCCTCCGCCAAGGTTAAAATACTGCTCGAGACGCACCATGCTGTGGACCTGAGGTTCGCTATAAGATTATACAGCACGCTGGCAATTATTAACCTTTTTTAACTACAGTGAAAAGGCGAAAAATGCTATGCTATGGACATGTAATACGATCTAATGGCCTCTCAAAAACAATACTGCAAGGCTCATGCCATTAGCCGCGATGATCCTCATTTTCAATATTTTTGCCTGCGAGTAAATTTAGTTGAATAGCTCTGTGCTAAGGTGAGGATGGTGTGGTTAACCTCATATTTTGTTAAGTGAGAGTGCATATGAGCATGAAACACTGCGGCATGTGTATTCAGGTTAAAAATATAAAAAATAAATCAGATAAAGTTAGTTGCGTATCCTTTACACGTTGTACAACCAACCCTAACAGCCCCTGGCTGTTGTGTGGTTTCTTTAGGCAAATTTACGTCTAGTAGTTTGCCATTGCTTTCTGGGCGGTCGGCTTTCTTGATACCACTGTCCCGACGCAAGGCGCGTGGCCCGCAGCTGGGATCGAACCCGGCATCCCGTCATTACAAAGCTCTCGCATCGACTTAGCCACAGAGCCGACAAATCAGATATACATCCTTTAATATAACCTTACATTTTTGTTGCACTGAAGCATAAACATTAGCGTGACAGTAGGAACGTTTGAAGGTGATAGAGGCAAAGGGAGACCGAAAGAAAAGATGCTGGACAGTTTGAAATCATGGCATGGAGGATCGACTGTGTTAGAGTTGACTGAAAGTACACGAGACACGAGGTTGTGGATAGACATGACAACAAACTCCACACAGCATAAACTTTAAGAAGAAGAATCAATACTGCTACACTTGTCAGTGTCACCTTGTACTGAAGCCGAAATAAAATAATTATGTGTCACATCTGTCATTATCATTTTGTATAGAAATTATACTGAAAAATATGAATCCTACTTCTGTTAGTATATAACTGTATTATTATTATTATTTTTTTTAAATTCACTATAACATCGTTGACACGAAATTCATGAAACCAAGCAATCAAGAATTCATGTTAACAAATTCTTGCTATCCAGCGACTGGCAGATATAGTGTGAGTAATACATCCGTGTTAGGACCAACATTGTTTTCACGTTTACCTTGTATTCATCTTAAGTGAGCTCGTGCTAACAAAATTTTAACGTATCTAAAAAAAGAAGAGTTTTGTACTGATATTTTCCATAAATAGTTTCAATTAATAATAAAAGTGCCGATAAAATCCTCTCCCACTTCCCAAGCGTTCAGCGAACTTATCATGTTTTTAGTACTAACTCACAGGTGAGTCGCCGTAGCGTAGCGGCTAGATGCTCGCGTGTTGATCAGAAGGTTGTGGGTTCGCTACCTGGCGGAGCCGGACATTTTTATAAATTACCTTGACTCCCAGGTCGACCCAGCCTTGAGTGCGTACCGGACAACATGACCCATCTTGTGCCGATTGGTCTATAAAAATATAGGTCTAGCCCTATATGCCTAGAGGCGTGGAAAAGGGACCTTTACTATTTTTTACTTACTAACTGACAGCATGTCTTACACACTCACTCTGTCTGTCACACTGACAATGGTGTCTTTGTAGCGAAGAGGTCAAGTCGTTTGCCTCGCTCTCTAAAGGTCGTGTGTTCGTTACACTGACTGTTTCGTTCAGTTCCCAAGTATAATTTCTGCGGGAATCCTTGGGGGAATGGTCCCTAAAGCTAAATAAAGTGTGCTGTTTGCGAAGTTTTGGCTACCAACTCTGCGGAAAGAGGCCGGGCAATAGCGAATAAAATTTTATGCAATTAAGTCGATTGTCTCTACGTTAACCTTAACCAATAACCAGTGCAACTAACAAAAAAAAAAAAAAAATGCACCGTGAGTTAACTAGTAAAATTATTATAATTTCGTCAAAATCTTTATCTGCAAAAACTGATTTTTCACAATGTGTGCCAACCTGTCCGTGTCCTGAGATGTAGCCCACCTGACTGTCCCGTAGATGGTCGTCACAATTAGCGGCGCAACTGTAGAAGGAAAATAATGTTTCACAAAATGCAGTATTTAATTTAGCAGCAATGATCACAAAACTGTATTTTGCACTGCATTAAACAAGCTTATCAGAAAATCGAACAGAAGTGCTAAAGGGTGTGAATGTAGAAAGAAACATCCTTTGCCAATTCCCCTCTACTTGATATTTTCATACGTTGAACAACAAACAAATCTTTCGCCTTCTACCCTTATTTTAGGAAAGGGGGGGGGGATGATTTTAATTTCCTCTGTGAACCGACTTAGTCATTGACCATTTTCCCACTTATTAACACACACACACACACACACGCACACGCACACAAAATCCTTTTATAAGTATTTCCTTTTAAACCCCAATAAATAGGTACTAAGAAATTCAATGTGAAATAAAGGCAGCAGACGAGATGTTTATCGTATAATCCATCAAGTGGCCATTGGTCCATAAAAGTGTAAGGATGGCATCATATACCGATGCGCCACTTGTGTGGAAATAATCATTTACTATTTTTGTAACTAAAACACGGGAAACTATGACTCTACTGGCAACGAACCTGTTTTGGTTGTTTCAGTCTAGTAAGCCCAATTTCAGTATTCTAGTACAGAGCCACGAGTATACTCACCCCAGCCGCCAATGATCAAACATTTAATTAGCTTTTTGCCAGTCCTTAGAGCATGCGCCATGATGATATGTAAATAGAGTCCCTCGCAGAACATCCAGGAATAATTTGCAGCCGTGAAAGCCTGGCCAAGAATATTCAGCAACCTGCACCAGACCTGATGATGAGTATATGTATGATGATTTAAATCATATAATTATTTATAACGTTAATACGCATGTACTGTATAATAATAATTAGTTGCGTATCCTTTACAGGACGTCGCAGAACCAATTCCAGCACTTTCTGGCTGATGTGGTTATTTTAGGCAAATTTACATCCAGTAGTTTGCCATTACAGATAAAACTGGCTGTCACCCCCCCAAAAAAAAAAAAAAAAATAAATGATGAAGAAATTAAAAATGTCACAAACTTTGAATATCTAGGCTCTATAATAAACAACAATGGAGACTGTTCGACAGAAATTAAAAGGAGAATGGCAATAGCAATGCAAAGATTGAACAGCTTAAAAGTCTATGGTTAAGCACCAGCAAGGAGATACAAATTAGAATTTTGAGAGCATGCATCTTCCCCGTGGCTACATACGGATGTGAGTTGTGGACTATCTCCTAGTCCTTAACAAAGAGAATAGGGGCTTTTGAGCTGAAATGCTATAGAAAGATTCTCAGAATATCTTGGACAAAGAAGAGGAGAAATATTGACATCTTAAAAGATCTTAACATCAAGGAAGATTGGCTAATAAACAACATCCTTTCTCGAAAACTGAAATATTTTGGTCATATCAAGCGCCACGACGGATTGGAAAAAATTATAGCAGAGGGCATGGTATCAGGAAGGAGGGGCAGGGGCCGACCGACACGAAGATGGGCACAGGATATAAGTGACTTCTTGAGTGTGAAAGTGCATGAGGCGAGATAACTGGCGAGAGACCGAGTTTCTTTCAGGCAGACTGTGATGAGAGCGACGTTCTGCAAAGGACCTGCTACATGATGATGAGTTTGCCATTGCTTACTGGACGGTCGGCTCACGGTACCACGGTCGAAGCCATCGCAAGACAAAACGTCCGCAGCAGGGATTGAACCCGGCACCCCGACATTTCAAAGCGCGTTCGCAACGCTTAAGCCACAGACGCCGACATGTACTGTATATGCATAACATAATTATAACAATAAGCCATCTCCTTTAAATCTCCTCATCCTTATCACCATCAACACCTTGCCTACTGGTGTGAGCTTTCATGTCTCTCCACACTCTATGATCTCCAAAAGCATGTATCATTTCATCCGCTGACACCTCTCCATGCCATGACAAGAAACTGTCAAGAATCCACTTGTATTGTCTTGATCTGATCGTTCCGGCGGTGGCCACAATATATTCCAGATTCCATGTTCTCAAAACTTGACCAAAACTGATGACTGTCTATTTCATATGTTTAAAATAAGTTTCTTAAAGGTAAAGGCTTCGATTCGGTCACCATCGTTGGGTTTGCAAGTCTGTAGTCAACCAGACTTGTTACGAAGGGACTAGGAGCTGCATGGGAAAAAAGTGCAATGAAATTGCTTCTCTCCTCTCTTAACACCTTTATATTAAAACAATTCTACCGCTATAATTAACAAGACAATTCCCAACCTGACTTCCCAACGAGCTTGCCTTTGGGGCAGGGCATGAACATCAACATTCATTGAAGCCTATTAACGATTTTATCAATGGTGTCTGAAAGCGTTTGGCGTTGGTCTTGTTTTCTCATACAGCAGTAAACTTCAGCTGCATAAACGATTAGCTATGAACAAGGCTAAAACGAAATCTACGCAGCCAATAGAGTTAAAAAAAATTATTCTACTATGACAATTATGAACCGATAAGATGTAGGCTTCCCTTCTACTTTTTATATTCAATCCGTAAAATTCCAGAAATGTCAGTCTTGATTGTTAGTTAATTATGAATCTGAAAAGACAGTACGGATCTAGAATTCACTGACGACACTGCCCCAATATTCACCACTTGTCGTGCCAATAGGTGTAGGCTGGTATGTTTCGCAATCTCACACGATTACAAGAACACCGATTGTTTTTGTCTCGTCTTATCCAGATAGTCGAACCAGCTAGATTTTTTTTGTTTGTTTAAAGATATTTATGCCTTTGCCTATACCTTGCTCTTTTCTATGTCCTATTGATAGTCGTTACCGAATTCTTGAGTCATTTCCGTCTCCTAACGTGTCTGAAAAGCATTGAATGTCTACCTCTAATATGTGAAATGAGTTTACGACTTGCATTTGTCTCTAGAAAAAAGTGTTTTTGAAAAGTTAATGAATAATTTTGAGTCTCGAATATGTACGATGTGCTGCAGCAGTTATCTGCGTAGGTCATCCTTAAAATCTACTAGGAACAGATCAAAGGAATCTGAATAAATATTGTGTAGAAGAAAGAACAGATACATATGGCGTGGAAACTCCTGAAACCGTTAAAATAATGAAAGAAAGTAAAAGCAAACAGGCAGATCCAAACAAAGTCAAAACTATAGCTGCTAAAGCTAGAGCTCATGAAAATTACACAGAAGCTAAAAAGGAAGTTAGGAGTTGAATAATGACAGATAAACTGAAATATAAAGCCGACCTAGCACAGGAAGCTGAGACAACAGCAGAAAAAGGAAACCTCAGAGACCTTTACAGCAACACACAGAAATTATTTGGCAGACATGGTCAACAAAACGTATCAATCAAAAATGTCAAGGAAATGTTCTCACCAACAGTAAAGATCACATGTACAGATGAGCTGAATATTTAAAGTACTGAACTGACCAGCCCCAGAGGTCCCTCCATATACCCACCTTTTGAAATGGAACTGGGTTTAAACTGTAAGATACCATTTGATAAGCAAATAAGGAAAACTATCAATCCATTGAGTGAACGAAAAGCTGCAGGTCCAGATGATATTAGAGCAGAAGTAACAAAGACCCATACAATCACATCTACGGAATTGCTACACACATTATTCATTAAAATCTGGGAAATAGAAGAAATACCATCAGACTGGAGAGAATGATAGCCGTTGAAACTGCTTAAAAAGGTGTCCTGCAGTGGTGTCAAAGCTATAGGAGGATTATTTTGCTGTGCTTTCCTGTGAAAAAGTTTAATTAGGATTATTTTAGAGAGGGTAAAAGATGCCATTGATAAACAGCTTGGAGTAGAACATGCAGGTTTTCGTTCAAACAGATCATGTGGACCAGATGACAGAGCAAAGCATCTAACTGAATTCACCACTTGACATTAGATTCGCAGACTATCAAAAGGCTGTTGAAAGCATTGATAGGGAATCTCTGTGGAAACTGACTGAACACTATGGGAAACCGGAAACATTTCTTAGGCAGGATAAAAGGAACATTCAAAAACACGACATATCGAGTTGTTTATGAGGGAGAGCAAACCGATACGTTTGAAATAAGAACAGGCGTCAAGGATGTCTTGTAACATCTCCTATTTTTTGATAGCAATAGACTGGATTACGATGACAGTGACAGCTACACCCAGGAACTGAATTCAGTCGACGACTAGAAAACAGCTAGATGACTTGGACTTCGCTGATGATATTTCTCTTCTATTCCCCTCATGGAATCAGAGACAAGCTCAATAACATATAATTGCTGCGAGATCACAACAATTAAGTCAAATAATTCATAACTGAGAGACACACATAATGTGAAAAAACAAGGCAAACAGTAATCTAGTTACTTTTAATGATGCCCCACCAAAAGATGTGCAGTTTATACATTTATCTGAGCAGCAGGGTAAATAAAGATGGGAGAACTGTAGGAGATATTTAAATACAAATACAACAGGCAAGAGGAGTTTTTGTAGCATTAGGACATTTGTGGAGATACAAGAAATTAAAACTGGTACCAATCTTATTTGTTTTTGAAATTATAATGTCTAAGCAGTACTGCTGTATGGGGCGGAAAAATGGCGAACAAATCAAACAATTGCTACTAAACTAGAAACATGTGACGCTTGTTTAGAACAAAAAGCATTAAATGGTATAATACAGTCAGTAATGTTGAACTATGGGAAAGAACATAAATTCTAGTTGATCAAGAGGTGAAGAAAGGACGCTGACGCTGCATATACATACTTCTAGAAAACCTGAGAATGAAATAACTTCTTCTTCTTCTTCTTCTCTTTCACCTTGTACCTTATCGAATAATATACCAAGAATGTTTTTACCCTAGAAACTACAGTGGCGTAGAAATAAAGGGGGCAAAAAACGGAGATCGGAGCTAGAGAGAAGTTAAAAAGTTAGTGAGGATTTAGGGTGGGCTGTTTGCCGTAGCAAAGGATAGAACGAACTGACGTGAGTTGATTGAGGGCCTATGCTCCCTTAGGGGATAAATGGCAAAAGAAGAACAATCTTTATAAAGGAGGATAGCCTGGTTTATTTTTCTATTATTCTATGATAATTTTTGCACTCTCTACAGAACAACATTTTCGCTGCGAGTAATTGTTTCTCATCTCGTCTGCTTAGTGTTAATCAGTCACAGTTATTCTTCTGTTACAAACACCTAGGGATATCAAATAAACTGAATGCGTGTTATAATTTAAAAACACGCAAAAGAAAATCGTAGAAAGAGAGGAATAACATTTCATGACATTGTGAAATCTAAAGGAGACTGTAAATGATACGAAGACTTGGGAAAAACATGTCATCTCATCATTGTTTATAAATTATCTTCTGATCATTGTTTATACATCTACATTTATTTAATGTTGAATTTATCCTGATTTATCTTTCGCATTAAAGTTGAATAATCAATCCATGTCATACCTTTATGGGATACAATTTTTCGTTTTTTTTTTTGGAAGCCCCATCCTGGCTTTTGTCATGGTCCCTAAATATAACTGGGCAACAAATGTGGCCATAACGGCTTAAAGGGGTTTCTGGGACCTCTCTAAGGTGATCCTCATCCGCATGGTGGCACTTTGTGTCATCAGGTGTTTATCGCTTGTGTGATGTCCTGGTTGGGTACAACAAGCAAGCAAGCTAATGTTGAATTCGTTGTTAAAACCGTTAATATCACATTTCCGCTAGCGTCGTCACGACCTGAATACATACCTCGATGAACTTTGAAAAGCCTGACGCTTGCTATTATCGTGTGGTTAAGCTGATAACAAAGGACTTTTAAATAAATTTATTATGCCTGAACGTCGGCTTGTTTTTTACAAAAATTACCACTGAATAAGTTATGTTAAAATTGCTGCTGCTTTATGATGACAAACAAATGCACATAGGCAAGCTATAAGCATATTAATTAAATATAAAATCACATATCTCACTATCTACATCTGTGATATTCTGATAAGCTACGTATTTAAATTCCAAAAATATATAAATGTGGGCTGAAAATAAGCATGTAAATTATTGTGAATGTTGATGTGAAGTGTCACTGTGTGAATATCTAAGAATTCAGCCTGTTTCTGATCGCTGTTAGAAAAGAAGTTAAAAATATTTTCATTAAACTTCTAAACATGACGGCGTCCTTTGCTTAGGAGCTGCGAGTCCGACTCGTAATTCTAACTACCGCGATCGAAACCTACTACTGGCTGTTTGGGTTTTTATCATGGTATGGGGCGTCGCAGGTCGACCCAGCCTAAAATCTAAAATGGGTACCAGGATGTATGTCATGGGGAAGTAATGACGGCCGGCGTAATTCTGCCCACATTACCTACCTAGTGCCGATTGGTCCGTAAAAATATGGGTGCTTTTCCCATATTCCCGATGCGCCTAAATGCGTGAAAAGGGATCTTTACTTTATTTTTTTTCTAGGGATGAAGAAGAAAAAGAATACTCAATGTAGGATTATATATATATATACATATCTGTGTGTGTGTGTGTGTGTGTGTGTGTGTGCGTGCGCACGCGTGGGTGTAAATAAATATATACACACACACATAACACACAAAGGAAAGGTAAAAATATATTATGATTTAGAAGTGAAAGAGCGAAGGAGGAAGAAGAAGACGATGCAGATTAAAACAAGAAGCACCATATATCCAGTACATTCAATCGCGCAGAAAAAGAGTTCTTCACTTGTATTTGTAGCTTACACAAGTGTCTTTACAACGCAGACAATCAGGGTCACAAACATATATATAAAAAAGGGGTCCTTTCCCACGCCTTTAGGCGTATTGGAAATACAGGGCTAGACCAATATTTTATAGACCAATCGGCACTTGGTGGGTGAAGTAGTCAGCCTCACACCGGTGTCCTTTACTTCCCATGGCTGCACTTGAGTAGTGATATCTCTCTCTGAATCTCTCAGTTCAAGCTGATCTCTTTTAGTTGCATACAAATGTTCATGTCTTATGTAACAATTTAGCTCACAAAGTTCTAGGAATTTTGTTAGGATATTCCCTCATTTCTCGAAAGTCGCCGTGGCGTAGCGGCTAGACGCTCGCGTGCGGATAGGAAGGTCGTGGGTTCGCTCCCTAGCAGAGCCGACTTTCTTTTAAAATGACCTTGACTTCCAGATCGATCCAGCCTTGAGTGGCTACCGGGTGCAGTCCTTGGAAGTAAAAGCGGCCAGCTTGATGCTGACCACATCACGCATCTTAGGCCGATTGGTCTATACAAATATAGGTCTAGCCCTATATGCCTTTTACGAATAAAGGCGTGGAAAAGGGTCCTTTTATTTTCTCATCTCTCAGGCAGAAGCACTCTAGGTTCAAATGAATTTCCTAATTAGTCGACTCTTACAACATGCTTGGTAGGAAAGCAGTGTATCTGTTCTGTTTTCCTCACAGTGGGGCCCCGGAACATTTATATCACCGTGTACAATTTCAGTTTCATATTCCTAGACAATATGGCCAAAGAAATTAAACATTTCAAGACAGCGGTAGTTTAAAACTGCCATTAGTATTTCTCTAACGAGGCTACCTGATGCCTTGCTGTCGAACCGAGAACACAACTCAGTTTGTAAGTCATTGATTTGATGCAGACAAATGACGGACAATCCATCTTGCTTGACTTCCGCCTTCGTTAGCGCGGAAGCAGAGAGGCTAAGAAACGTTAACAAAGACAGCGCGAGATTACCTTCGTGCCGGTCTGTAGGAAAATTAGGAAGAGTCAAACAAAATTTGCCAGGCGACCATTATTTACCGAGAAAAAGAGTAAAGGAAATCGGAGTGGGAAAAAAGAGTGGCAGTGTCTAGTTCCCACTATCTCTAAAAATAATTGACAGAGGTGGAGGAAAAGCATTAATCTCAGCAGTGAATAAATGAGAAGTGAATAGTTGAATAGTTTGTGAAGATATCAGAGTGATGTTTGGTTAAGTCCCATGCTATGAATGAAACATGGATAATTATTTGTGTCTACACTTTGTAAGTAAAAGCGAAGGAAACAGATTCACGTAACTAAGCAAGCCACTCTTCAAAAAGTACCACATGGGACCAATCATATCATAGGTACATAGAAACGTAGGAACACAGCGCATAACAAACTACACCGGAAATGAAAAAAAAAGGAAATGTCAATTCTTATGCCAGTGGTGAAAGGAGTATATGATGTTTGACTAATAACTGTTTAGACTAAAGCACATTACGTTGTGTGGTCAACATTTTAAGATTTGTAAGCTGGGTCAACTTTGAAGCCACGGTAAATTTAGAAGAATAAAGAACAATTTTGTTTCGATGCGACACAGTCGAACCCAAGACCGTCGGATCGACAGGAGAACGTCTAGTCACAGCGCTACCATGGTTCCTTAACATTTTTTATGCAAAGGGATATATTTAGTATTACGGTAAATAAAAAGACACCATTGAAGTACTTTTTAAAGATGCAAGCAGTGCAGTACTGATTCAAAATGAAATTTTTTCAAGACCGGTGTGGGAGTGAGACAGGGTTGCATACTATCCCCTGTCCTTTTCAATTTGTATTTGAAGGTTATTTTGAGAGAAACACTTGAAAATCATTTAATATCTATGTCCATTTGTAGAAGACAACTATGCATTTCAGACAACTATGCAATTTACCTTTTACAGACGACATTGATCGCATAGCTGGTTCAGAAACAGAACTCAAAGAACTTACCACAAAATTATAGACAGTCTGTGGTAAATATGGCATGGATATTAATGTCTAGAAAAGATAGATTCAAGAAAATAGTCACAATAATCAAATACCTACATGATACATACAGGTAAAAAAAAAAAAATTAGAAGTCGAAACCTTTTAAACATCTTGGCTCCCACACATTCAACTATGGCAGCTGTACCAAAGACAACGCTTGATATGGCAACATCAGCGATGTCCATGCTAAATACTATGTAAAAGAGCAAAATCAGCATCTAATTTAAGGTCAATATATAAAAATCACTGGTATTGTCGCCTTTCTTATTTGTATGTGAGAGTTGGACTCTCACTGTGGAAATGGGAATTAGGATTCAGGTTTTCGAATGTAAATGATATAGATGCATTTTCCGGATTAGCTTTTTAGAACAGAAAACTAATAACTATATCAGAGACAATAGATACAGATTTTCACGACATTTGGAGCCTCTCTTGGCAGTGGTAAAACGTCGTAAACTAGCCTGGTTTGGGCACGTGGTGAGACATGATTCGATTGCGAAGACTGTGCTTTAAGCAACATTGGGAGCTAGTCGAAGAAAAGAAGAACAAAAAGCAGATACAAATTAATAATAATAACAAAGGAAACAATTTCACCACGTCCTGTTTATTGAGTATCTGAACTTTGACCACGCTGAGTTTACAATCATCTCAGTATTAATGGAAAGCCAACAGGAAATTTCTAAAGGGGCCGTTCAACCTTCAAAGAAGTTAAAATTAGGAGACCCCTAACGACTGCACCAACCTGCAGCTCATGAACAATGTTTATGGTTGTCAGGTAGATACGTCATGCATGATGGTGTTAAGAGGTTGTATATTATGTCTTTTCTGGCGGGAACAGGTTCGTGTACAACTTAAAGCCTATAAAATGACAAAGCCCGTTGATGAAATATGTACTACAGTGCAATCTGACAAGATAACTAACAATATGGCCTATCCCTCTACATTAAGAGGAAAGACAAGATGGACATATCATCAAACTGTTGCTTGAACCATCGGAATTAGACCTCTGCGCTGACAGCTAAGATGGGGACTGATAACTTCTGGGAATGTCCCGAGTGCTGTGATGTCAGTTCTTGGCTCAACGCAGCTCATAGAGCATTATATTTGCAACACCGGTGAAAGCCAAACATCACGGGCCACTGAGTCAATTAAAATAAACAGTGAAGTTCATTTTAGAGACAACACTGCAGATATAGAGAATCTATTTCAAGCGAAGGAAAAACAAAGAAACAATTAGATTTGCCAAGACAGCCTCAAATGACCAACCGGAACAGATTTGATGTATACACCCCCTGTAAATGTATAACTTAACTGAAAGAAATGTATTGTAACGACCTCAGAAGCCGCGTTAGGGCAGTCGACCCAGCTGTTAAACCCAGCTGTTAAACCCAGCTGCGACTCGCTGCAGCCTACGGCTAGTGTTCTAAACTGAGCGGTTTCCGGGGTTTAACCAGCCTCTAGGTAATGGGTACCAGAGTTAACACTCTGGGGTAAATGGAGGAACCTCGCTGTAGCTACGGAGCTTCGTACGGACGGCGACACAAGCGGACAGTTTCTAATCAGCTGTCCGTACTGGTAGCAGCGCATCTATGGTTTATAACCGTGTGCAATGACACTGGTTCACATCTCCCGACTTTACCTTTACTTTATTACCGACCTTTGTTTAAATGCACAGATGGCACTTGATGATAGTCTTGATAAACAACTGTCAAGTAGTTCTGAAGCTAGAAACGTTTGCAAAATTAGTAAGGATAAATGTCTGAGATGGTAGAAGTTTCGCTATTAGCACCTATAAATGTATCGACGCCTTGACTAGGAAAATAGAGATGCGTATGAAATATTACTCATCTTGTCAATCCAGGTTAAGTATAATACAATTTTTACTACGAAACCTAAGCTAGAAGCCTAAGAGAAAGTTTACTAATTAGCAGACTCATGAAGGTATTACTTGTGACCATCAGCTTATCGTCTGGTCGCATGCTCTGTCCCCAGGGTGTAGTTGAGGTTCATAACCGTGTGATCATGTTGAAGTAGCTCATTAGACTTGCCCAGTCTAACTCCAGGATTCATCAAGAAAGTAACATCCGGGGCAGAGTCAAGTTCGATCGAGGATGTTTGTTGCCTCAAATTGCCCCGGCTGTGAGTGGAACTTTTAAATTGTGGCCCTAGGGACGCTGGAAAAGACGCTGAGTTGTTGAGTATTCCCCTGGCAAATTGTCGCTCTCATCAGGGACTGGCCTTTTTTTAGTCCTGCTTTTACTTTTGCGACACTTTTCAGGTCAATTAATCTTCATTAGAAAATATCTTAGCCGACTTGTTATTGCGAGAAACTTAATCAACCAGAGCTTGATGGAACCTTAGGCAAACATGTACTTTTCCATTTCCATTTTTATGTGTGTGGGTTTAAGCTGTTTCAACTAGTTTTTTTTTCTCCTCTATTTTAATCAGTTTGCCAGCTGTTTCAATTATTTCTTTACGTTTTCCCCACACTTGATTACATTTTGTATAAATAAATATCCAGAAAACAGGGTAGCGCGGCGCTCCAAAACAGGGGAAATTGTTTCTCCGACCACCTGACAGCCAACCAAAGACAGAAAAAAAAAAATATAGATAGAAGTGTATTTGTTAAATTCGATGCCGTATAATTGCAAGTTTAAGCTGATGTGACATGTTCTTATTTTTATTCTTGATGTGGTACTCATACAGACTATAAATCTGGAAGACAAGACCTACCTATCATCGCACCCAGGTAAATGAATATGAGAGGGTGGTTTCCGTAGCAAAGTTATCAAGCGTTTGCCTCTCGTTGCTGATGGTCATGGGTTCGTTTCCGGGCTGCGCCGTTCAGTTCACGAGTGCAGTTTTTAAGGATATTCCTGGGGATCCTCACCTGAACTAGGGAGTGCGTGCTCTGTGAGGTGCTCTCAGCAGGCACTAGCCGTTCTGCAGAGAGAAACCAAGCCGGTGAGATCCACGATAATCTTCCAAGCTGAACTAGGTCGCGTTCCATTGATACATTTTTAGACTCATCTGCTGTCCGGGGGGTTACGGCTATGTTGTACTTTCTGGCTTAGTTTCATTTACGTTTCATTCCGAGAAAGAAATTGCCTGTGACATAGGTTGCAGCACTCTCTAGAGGTGTTGTGGGTTAGACCGAGTTTGTAAATAATTTTGCAGTGTTAAAATCGCTGGCGTGCTTAAATATACAACACGTGATATCAACGCATTAGCAGTGTGCAAAGGTCGAGTGACTGGAGGTCGACCAATCAGAAATGAGCTACTGTGTAACGTGAGGAAATTATCGTGGATAATACCACCAAGCCCAATTGGATTTTACGTTTGAACAATAGATCATCATCCTGGCACAAGAGTAGTAACTCATAAGTGTTCCGTTGTACTTCTTACTCGGTTTCAAGTCCGAAGTATCTCAGGGCAATACACTGACTACGTAGCATGGCGAGGATACTGAAATATTTTAGGTAGATTTTGAACTCAAAATTTTGCCCCTGCAGCACCGTAAGGCTACTCTTTTCGATTTCTGACTGCCGATGGATTTTTTTTACGTGCGCAACAGTACACACGGGCGTCCGATCTCACTTCACAGAGACCAGGGGAAATTACTAGAAGTCCACCTGAACAGAAAAAAATCACAGCCTTTACCGGGGCCAAAACCAGGGACCTCTAGCATTCGAGGCGGACACCTTACTTCGAGACCACTCAGCCCCCTGCCCTATAAGATAAAACCCAGAGCAGTCAAATCGATCCTTACGTCTTTAACCTTTAACCTATGATTATAAGGAAACTTGTTGGTCGCCTATCTCAACTTTTCTGCAGCCTACCAGGTGAAGAACACAAAGTTATCGGGTACTTAATGGTCTAAAAACATGGGCTTAGAACCGCCTACCCAATGCACAACAGGATTGAAGACATTTATTTATACTTGAAATAATTCTCTTAAAATAGAAATTAAATTAGAATTCTAGCAGTTTATCTCCTCTTGCATTTATCTTACCACAAAAAACAAACTTATGGTGTTCTCGACTCAGTTCTTTTATGTGGGTCTCATTATCTTAAAATTAATTGTTATCGACAGAAGAAACGGAACGATCCATCAATTTTAGAGACCAGTTGGGAAATTAATGAGATGCTCTACTTGAAAACACTCTCTAAATTAATTCTAATTACGCGAAAACAAAGTTGTTTGTTGTTCTAAGTATAGTGTCACACACCTTTATGCTCTAATTTAAACTGACATGACGACAACACGAATATCTCTGCTAACTTTGTTTTCTAAGGTGATGTCAGTGTAAAAAAAAAAAAAATGTAAATACACTCAAATCACAGAATAATACAGCAAGTCTGTGGTTTGTTTTAAGTCATGGTGTTTGTACCTTGGTTCATCGCCGTTTCTTTATAGACAGTTCAAAGAAAATTTAGGGAAAATAATCACATTTTACTCATGCAAACTACATGAATTCCATCTCAGTTTTGTTGTCTTGTCTCTATCGCTTTAATCTTCTTCTAAAAATCACGACTTCATTTCTCTCTCCCTCTCCCTCTCTCTCTAACTTTCTCCGTCTCTCTTTATATCTTGTGTATTTGTTTTGAAAATAGTAACCTAATTCTCCACTATTAATAATCCTTTCCAAATCCCCATCTTAGTTTTATGGTTTACATTTTCGGAATCTTGAAACCACAGTTATTTCACAAACAGACAAAACAAAAAACAAAAAAAAAAAAAAACCAATTTATAGATATCACAGAAAGTGTTCACTTAAAATAATGAAGGTATGGGTAAGAATAGGTTAAACTAATAATAATATGAAAATCAAAAACTTAAAAATTATAGCAGTCTAAATTTTTGTAACAAAATGGCAAGATGAGTCGGGAAAATGAATAAAGTAAAATTAAAGTACCATTTTCCACGTCTTCAGGCGTATTGGACATACAGGGTTAGACTTTTAAATTTTATAGACTTCGTGGAAATGTGATCAACATTACGCCAGCCGCCTTTGCTTCCCAGAAGGACACCAGCTATCCACTCAAGGCTGGTTCAACCTTGGAGCCAAGGCCCTTTTTAAAAAACAAATCCGACTTAATACAATTGTATAAGGTAGGGAGAAATGAACGGAAGCCTGGTGAATTATTTGGTGCCAAATGAATCAAAACGCATCTGTAGGAATGCGAGAGTGTATTGGGATAATTAATGACTGCACCAGTGACGCAACTAAAATGGCGATATACCTTCTTTATCCGCACACGTTTCAGGTCGTCATTTTGGGGTAAAAGCATAGACTCCCCCTGTCCCTTAACAAGCATGCGCATGGCCACTAATTTAAAAGTTGCTGAAATTGAATGTGTTAGAGCAAAAGGTACAGATATTGCAGCCCAGTTATACACCACAATCTAGTGTGTCAAACACAACTGTTAGGTCAAACACTAAAGGAGAAAGAGATAGAGATTTATCATTTCCCTTCTAAATAAACACAGTAATCATGAGTAGACACAAAGTTCCACCATTTGTATAAGAATTGTTCAGACCAACTTCCCAGAAACCCCGTTTAACCGTTAGGTTATTTAGTGCCCCCAAACGACAGCCGGGTTGGGGGCTTTAAAATAACCGAAAATGTGTGTCCCATTTTGGGACGAAATGATAACTAGCACATATTGAAATGAAATAAAACTAGAATTCACACGATTAGAAATAACATTATCTATGATTAGAAATATAGACCTTGATTTTAAAGGTCAATTATTTAGTCTCATATTTCTGAAGCAGGTGCGTGTTTCAAAATAACAGTAAAATAAAAATAAAAACACAGATGCCTACGAAATGCCAGTCAGAAAAAGGACAGGCTAAATAGTCATAAGCCAAGTCTAGTCCAGGATGAAGACATTATCAAATGAATATCTGCGCTCACAAATATCGATCCTGAGTTTACATAAGACGCCAGTTTTTCTGACTAGCAATAGGAGTAACACATTGTGAAGCTCGTCTATGCGGGAGTGAAGGCCGAGAGAGGAGACAATATAACCATCTTTTCACAGAAATGTCGGCGTCTGTGGCGTGGAAAGCAATGGCAAGCTACGGAACTTTTGCATAGAAAACGCAATATAAAAAAAAAAAATGTGTGGGTTAGTGCTGTAACGTCATATAAAGGGTACACAACTAACTCGTTGGAACAATCAGTAGAGGTAAATTGGAGTGGTTAATGCATCAAAAGACTGAGCACTCATAAAAATGTCCAATGTGCAGTGACGTCGATTGCGATAATATAAATTTCGTCCCAGAAGTCGTGACCAACTGTAAATCTGTAATTCAGTAACCGTTCCGTATAAGTTGTTAAAATTGGGCATGCAACCTGTCAATAATCATGTCTTTGTGAGAATTAAAAGAAAAAATATAAACCAACGTCTAGTTTACATGGTCCTGTTCACGTTTCTCGGCTATTCTACACACTACATACTTTTCCATTTAGACTCTTTTACGTTGGAGGGGTGTCGTGTTGTCGTCCCTCCAATTACATTAGCGTCAATGTCGCGTGTTCTATACTACACGACACAGTTTTTCAACGACCCCTAGAACATATAGAACCGGCCCTAATCCAAAATCTCCCACTCACAGCCTCAGCCTAAGTCCCACGAAAGACTCTTTTTAAAGATAGCAGTACAACGCGACACTTCTCTGACCTAGATCAGACTGCGAAAGTGTGTAGATGGGCCGGGAAAAGTGAACAGGTCCGTTTTCATGTTGTCTGATTTGCAGTAAATAAGGAAAAAAAAAGAGTACCTATTCAAAGCACACAGTCAGCATGTATACAGTTAACCAACAGGAACTTTTAAAAACATAAAATTGCACACATTTCACTCTCAGGTGTTCATCCCCAGCATTAGTCCAACGTGAGTTGGGGATTTTTCATTGCATGCGGGAGAGGCTATCAAAATAATCACCACTAATGACTGCATATCAGAATTTTTTCTAAACAGTCTTCGCATGTGTGTCAGTTTCTGTATTTTCTACTTTTAGGGATACACAAATATTAAGTCAAACAAAGATAAAAAAAATTTGCCTCCTTAAGAAAACAACAACACCTGTGCAATGGTAAATTATATAATCATACGCACTCTAACATTAAACACTCACAAGCCATGACTGTGATACTCACTGGGTTCTCAAACAAAACATCTGCATCAATGACCACAAGGCGGTAGTAGAGTATCCAGGTCAATGCTGTTAGCATGTAGCTAATGAAGAGGTTCTTGTGAATCGTGATCCGGTCACAACGCAGTTGTCTGAAGACAGTAGTTGTGATTATGTTTTTTTTTAGCATTGCAAATACGTGATTAACACTCTTGACATTTAACAACAACGTTGACAGGTTTCAAGACAATAACATGATTACTATAACTTCTTTCACATTTTTATGATGTTAAATTTTTTTTCCCCTTAAATATTAATATTTTTATTTTGTCAGCATTTATCTGGGGAGCCGCCATAGCCTAGCCACTAGAGGCTCGGCTGCGGATCGGAAGGTCGTGAGTTTGGGTCCTCAAAGGGGCAGGACCTTTTTTTCTCCCAAAATGACTGGCTCCCACGTCGACCCCTCCTTGAGTGGCTACCAGGTAAGTCCTGGGAAGTAAAGGCGGCCAGTGTGATACTAACCACATCACCCACCAATTACTGTTTGGTCTATAAAATATAGGTCTAGCCTAGTGGTAGGCAAACTCGTTAGTCAAAAACGCCCAAAATCAGCAACAGGACGATAAAAAAAATTTTTTGAGAGCCAAATTTCCTTTCAAGAACTGTTTTTCGGAGTAAAAACCGATTTGTGGCTGATTGGCTGTGCCGCTCTCAGTTCGCTAAAGAGCCGCAAGTGGCTCTCGAGTCGCGATTCGCCGGCCAATGCTCTAGCCCTATATACCCAATACGCTTAAAGGAATGGAAAAGGGTCCTTTACTTTGCTAGCTTCTGTCTGTCTACAAAGTAAGTGTTAGCAGACAAATCCACTATAGACCTCATATGCCCGGCTTGCTAGCGTAGTTGGCTAAACCGGATTGCGCGGTGACTGGGTGTCGAACTTCTTGTGGTCCAGGTTCACTTCCGGGGGTAGGCAGAAAAGCCACATCTCTTCCAGATTTACAGCATTTACAATGGAATCAAGGCCGAAAGGTTGCGATTTCTATAATACCGAGCCTAAGGGTTAACAACTCTTGGCTTCTGGATACTGAAACAAACAAACATAGACCTCATATATGGAATAGGATGGTCGTTTATCATCGTCTTTTCTTCCAGTTAATGGCAAGAAAAATTATGTAAATTATCTGATTTCTGCAGTTGTGAGAAGGGTTACAAACAGTTATAAAAATTTGAACATACTTGAAAGCGAGAAATATACATATTGGAAAGGTATCTATCAGAAAGCCTACTTCAAATAACAAATACATTTTCAAGCCCATAAATGTTCCATTTTTAAATAATAACAGCTTGTAAAAACCATTTATGTGAACAGTAGTTAAAATAATTGACTTGAAATACTGTCTCAAACAAAAGTAGTTAACTGAAAGCAGTAAGTAGATAGACCCGCCTCACTCTTATCGTATTATTAATACAACGAGCTTCACATTCTAATAAACCTATCAGTATATTTTTGACGATGTTTTCAACATCCTTTACAGTTCTTCTCTTTTAATTTACCCTATCTCGGGGAATACAAGATTTCGTTGGGGGGGGGGGGGCGGAGGTATAGGGGGAAGGGGGAGGGAGAGAGTTCCAATAGTTTAGGAGTGTTAGTGTGTGAAATAAACGCCGACTAACACTAACCTTACCCCCCCCCCCCCCACACCACACCCCGCCTCTCAATAAGATCATAAAACTGGACTTTTTCAGAAACTTCCCATGAAATCTCGAAGTCTTGAGATGGGGTGAACTAAAAGAAAAGTATCCCCATTACACACTACAACTTTTCCTGATATCGATTCTAGAATGATTGCACATGAGAATCCAAGCCAATATTAAAAATCATTCTTGTTGGAGATCTGTTCTTGTAACTTCAAATCCGACAGCTGTCAGACATCGACCTAAAAGTGGTAAATACCCGCAGTAGACAGTTTTTACTTTTTTTTATTCAGCCTGTCTGCAACTCTCCTTTGTGTCTCACTTTTCCCAAAGTATTCTTCTCGTGTTGGTGTTTCAAAAGATTGTATGCATCCTGAACTAAATCATTATCAACATCGTCATCCCCTTGTGGAATGCAATTTTGTATTATTTTTAAGTCCCTCTCCCGCCCCCCTCTTTGCCAGGAGTCGCAACAGAGCCTTACGGCTGAACGCGGTTTCCGGTACCTCTCCACGGGTGATCCTCATCCGCATGGTGGCCCTATGTGTCACCTGGTGTTTGTCGCTCAGTGTGATGTCCTGGTGGGGTAAAAGGTATTACTACTATTGTTATGCATTGTTCTGCCTTTAGAGACCCACAAAGCTCATACATATGCAGAAACGCACGAATACCTTATATTGTTGATACATAAACAGAAATCCATTCATTATAAAACATACTCTGTCAACTGTGGACCTTTAACCAACATTACTCACCTAAAGCCGCAGAAGATCACTAAAGAGACTGTCAGCAGAAGCAGCGAAAGGGATGCAACTGCTATAAACAAGTGAACATAACTGATGGCTTTGTTGTAACTTTCATCCTAAGACAATAAATAAAACCTTGAGAGACATCCAAATATTGTTCACATACGGGCAATGCTATTGATATGGAACTGATACTTATATTAATGCACCATTGCTCTAAGATCAATCGAGGTAAGGCACTAACATTTAAATGAATAAATGCGTTTGTAATTAACATCTATTGTATACTCTCATATATTCCCTGTTTCTTCTCAAGCAACGAATGAAAATTCTAGCAATGACAGTGTCACTGACAACCAGGTTGAAACTTCATTTTTTTCGTACAGATCATCTGCTCAGTGGCAGTGAAACGTCTGGTCAGGCATAGATGTTCTGTCTTTTCCAATATTCTGTATAACTTTATCAAATAGAGCCTTCGCCATGCCTTCTCTCATCATTAGGTAAATCAAAAGAAACGGGAACTGTATTACAAACACTTTCGTCATGCATTTTCGCTCAACTCTAGAATGGATTCTGTTTATAATAAAATACCTAGGAAGCAAACTGGTAAGTAAAAGCAGCCGACTTGATGATTATAAAATTATCCATCAAGGTCTATATATAGGTTTTTAAAAATTAAAGATCCCTGTTCACGCCTTTAGGCGCAATCAACATATGGGAAGAGTACCCATGTTTTTACAGACCAATCGGCACTAGGTGGGTAATTTGGTCAGCATTACGCCTGATGTCTTTAATTTTCCAGGACATACATCCTGGTACCAATTTTTGCCTAGACCGACCTGCGACTTTCCATACCATGATTAAAACTCCACTCATCCAACAGTGGGTTTCGATCCCGGTACGTGGGAATTACGAGTCGGACTCGCAACGCTTAAGCCATGGACGCCGCTATATAGATTTATAGGTCTATTCAATTCTATGACTACACTTTTAAAGCCGCTGAGCAAAATGTGTAAAAAAAAAAAAGGCCCCTAACATGGAGGAAACACCAGAACCCTAAAATTTCCAGTTAGACTATCAGTGCACGCTAAATGGAGACCTAATTAACCACGAGACCAGTATATGTAAATATAGTTATCATGTTCCATTCAGTCACAGGAAACCACTGTGGAGTGGCAGTTTGTCGTTTACCTGCTAATCCAAAAGTCATGGATTCGAATCCGAACTGGGCAGACAGTAAAGGCGACAGAGGTGATGCTGACAACACCACCCATCGATTACCGATTGGTATATACAATTTATTAAAAGGAGGATGGCCATAGCAATGCAAAGATTGAACAGCCTTAAAAGTCTATGGCTAAGCACCAGCGAGGAGATAGAAATAAGAATTCTGAGAGCATGCATCTTCTCTGTTGCTACATACAGATGTGGGTCGTGGACTATCATTCCTTAGGAAAGAGAATAGGGACTTTTGAGCTGAAATGCTTTAGAAAGATTATCAAAATATCTTGGACAAAGAAGATGAGAAATATTGACATCTCAAAAGATCTAAACATCAAGGAAGATTGGCTATTAAACAGCATCCTTTCTCGAAGGGTGAAATATTTTGGCCATATCAAGCGCCACGACGGATTGGAAAAAAAAATTTATAGCAGAAGGCATGGTACCAGGAAAAAGAGGCAGGGACCGACCGACACGAAGATGGGCACAGGATAAAAGTGACTCCTTGAGTGTTAAAGTGCATGAGGCGGGAGAACTGGCGAGACACTAAGTTTCTTTCAGGCAGACTGTAAAGAAAGCGACGTTCTGCAAAGGACCTGCTACATGATGATGATGATATGCAAATATAGATCTAGTATTATAAGCCCAGGCGTAGAAAAGGGGCCTTTGCTCTACTTACATTTTACTTGCCTAACCGATTTTCTGACGAGTGGTATTTCTGTCAACTGGTCTGTACCAGCACTTTTAGCTTAGCTATATACTCGCTTAGTAGACTGTTCAAAAATAAATCCATTAGGCATAAACTAGTGCAAAAACACTAATAATTTGTGGCAGGCACATCAAAATATGGACTTGTTGTAGAAAATAATATTAAATGTTGTACTCTGTATTGGAGTCATTTCCATTGCCACTGACCCTATGTTGTCACTCTTTGGACCAGAGGTATTCAGTCTGATGCTTTAGGTCTTTGTGGCGGGTGGACGAGAGGTATTCAGTCTGATGCTTTAGGTCTTTGTGGCGGGTGGAGGAGAGGTATTCAGTCTGATGCTTTAGGTCTTTGTGGCGGGTGGACGAGAGGTATTCAGTCTGATGCTTCAGGTCTTTGTGGCGGGTGGACGAGAGGTATTCAGTCTGATGCTTTAGGTCTTTGTGGCGGGTGGACGAGAGGTATTTAGTCTGATGCTTTAGGTCTTTGTGGCGGGTGGACGAGAGGTATTCAGTCTGATGCTTTAGGTCTTTGTGGCTGGCGCAGTCACATACACACACACACACACACAAAACACACACACACACACAAAACACAGTGCCGGGCAGTTATTATTTCTACCATGCCGTATTCATTATACACGATGCTAGGTAATTTACGGTTCTGTTATGGTCCCTTTTGCTTGTCCTAAAATGGTCGGTTGGCATGTTGTCTCGAAATTTACTGCTAGGCTGCGATATCTGCGCCTTTTGGCCCAACACATCCGATTCCCATGTCTTCCAACACTTAACCCACACACACTCCTAAAAAAAAAAACGGAACTTACAGAGTTCTATTCTACTATGATTGTATGAATTCCAGTAGCCAAGCTGCTAATGCATCCCCTACTAACATATTGATCTGGCTTTCAATTGTTAGTAGTGATATAACGGAAGTTTTCCCCCCTTTCAGTAAAGTTCAAGCGTTTACCGATGGTTTATTTGTTATGCGTAGTGGACTGAACCCCCCTCCCCCTTTCTCTCTCCCTCTCTCTCTTTATTTCTCTCTCGCTCTCCCTCTTCAGACCTCCTTGGAGAAAAGGCTGGAAAGGAAGTGATCTAGTCAGCAGACTGTGTGTTTTTGTTACAGATGTGACGGCTGCATACATCATATATCACAACATATTATTGTTTGTTATTATTTTCAAATATGTACTCTCTTGTCTGTTGCACAGTCTGCTCTGAACGCCTTCTTGCAAGATGCGTGTTTACAACTATTTCCAGTTCGCCTATTGATAAGCCACACATATGTATTTAAAAATTAACTGGGAAGTAAAGACGGCTAGTACGATATGTATGTCTTTAGAAAGCTCAAAAAGCATAAGCAAATAGTACAGAGAGCATCACCAAATTCATTGAAATATCAAATGACACAAGCAATTAAAAATCATGATCGCCTATGCAGATTCCAGACAAGTTACCCTTGAGGCCCCAATCCAGAAAATTAGAAGGGATTTGATACTACCTCCCCCACCCACACTGTTTTCTTTGTTTTAGCGCCCTGGAATACATTAACATCACTATCAACACCTACCGAGACGGTTTCATTTTGTACACAAGTGGATATATTTGTCCAAGATTTGCCAGCAGGATAAAAGACTTGCCAGGTCCCATTTTCCTCGCAGCGTCTGTAGGACTGACCTGTGTAGGCAAGAAATAGATAACAGAAAAAATTAGATCACAGATTACAGCTCAGTGATTCATTTGGAAATTCGAATATGTAAATTCAAAACAGTGAAATAAATATTTACAAAATGTATTTCCTTGAATATTTTACTGTGATTCGTCAAGTCATAATAGAGAATGAAAACATTAATATATATTGAAACAAATTCTTTTAACTGAAATTTGAAAACAACAATGCATAGTTGATTGTTTCATTACAAGTATTACTCCGAATAAGTCGTATTTCATGGAAACAAAAGTAATAAAGCACATCGTTTCTAGACAGACTGCGAGTGAAAAGAGAATTATTGAAAGATATAAAAAAGGAGACGAAATATTGGAACAAATTAAAAGGCATAGTATGCATTTGTTTAAACACTATACTGGAGGGATAGGTCGAGGGCAAGAGAGCAAGAGGTGGACAAAGTTACACGTGGGAGGAGAAAATCAATATA
The DNA here is from genome assembly GCA_905116865.2 of Candidula unifasciata. Taxonomy (NCBI): domain Eukaryota; kingdom Metazoa; phylum Mollusca; class Gastropoda; order Stylommatophora; family Geomitridae; genus Candidula; species Candidula unifasciata. The sequence continues at coordinate 180,978 of CAJHNH020000908.1, forward strand.
TGGACGAACAGCAGTCCGAGAGAGTGTAAAACCAAGACCAGAGACAGAACGTGTTAGAGATTTATTGTAGCCAGCACTCATTTTGGAGATAGCGCCTGACCACAGTAGTCCAGGGCTAATCATGTTAGATTCTTTTGTTTGTTTGAAACTGAACTGTGAGTGTATATTACTGTTGACTCCTATCCCCACAGTTGACCGCAGTTTAATTTATGACTGTAGAGGTGCTCTATTATAACAGAGATGTACGGTTGAACAGGTTTCTGAGAATTTAGTGCTGTCTGATTTTCGTCACTTAGGTGTTAATCATGGCAACCAATCCTGGTGGGGGACATTTGCGATCACAACCGCCAAATGTGTATGCGATAGTCCCAGCATACTTAAAAATATATGCTTTTTGAGGATATTGTAAGTTATCACAACGACACAGTCCCTTCCAGTAACGTCAAGTCAATGCTGTGCTATAAAGAATAGACGTTAAGTTTACTATTTCAAAATAACTAACTACCCTACGTTTAATAATTAGTTAAGGAAAACCTAATACAGATCCCAATCCAACAAACATGTAAGTGTATCGCTGCTGCTTCTAAGTCTGTGGAGGAGTAATCGGTTCCTTGTTGAGAGCAACACTGTAGGCTCCGCTTTGCATAGAGAATAGTAGCCATATAAAAAAGTCGATCAAGGATCGTCTTCCATGCCATCAGGCTTTTGGGCATATAGTTCTAAATTGTATTGACCAATCGGCTCGGGATGGGTGTTGTGGTCAGTATCACGCCAGCCATCTTTACTTTCCAGGACTGAAAAAAATAAACTTAAAGTATTTTGGAATAACTATTAAATTTCCTGTACCTAGGGCATAGTGCGAATGCAAGGAAATTTGTAAGGATTTAAATGCAAGACAACCTGGCGCAAATCTGCTACTATAGTCTTCTCCTCCCCCACACCCCCCCCCCCTCTTCCTCAGAGACCTCAGAGACCACTAATACATGAGACAGCTGATGGGTTACAAGTCTGTTTTCCATAATATACTTATTGACAAGGGATCGGAAGGTTGTGGGTTCGCTCCCTGGCGGAACCATACTTTTCAAAATTAACTTTGGCTTCCACGTCGACCTAACCTTGAGTGGGTACCGGGTGCAGTCCCGAGAAGTAAAGGCGGCCAGCGTAATGCTTACCACATCACCCATCTTGTGACGATAGGTCTATAAAAATATAGGTCTAGTCCTATTTTCCCTATAAGCCTAAAGGCGTAGAAAAAGGCCCTGTACTTTTTTCTTAACTTACTTATTGACATAGACAACAGCGGGTGACTAGTGTACCGAGTTACTAATGTAGTAGTCCGTGTTTCAATCCTTATTAGAGACAGGATTAGGATTTCTCTGACTAGTGCTGCCAAACGGGAGAGCCAGTCTAATTAAACTGGTAGGAAAGTTTTAGTTCCGGTATGGAAATATACGAGTTTATACGTGACACTGGCTGGGTGATCACTTGTGTCTCTGTATATCACCAAAATAATAGAATTAACATGGCATTCTCTAAACTGTTTTACATTATATATATATATATATATATATATATATATATATATATATATATATATATATATATATATATATATACACATACATACATACATACACACACACGCATGCACGCGCGCGTGCACACACACACACACACATGCACACATACACGCATACACACATACACACACACATACACACACATACACACATACATACATACATACATACACACACACACACGCACGCACGCACGCACGCACGCACGCACAGACAGACAGACAGACAGACAGACAGACAGACAGACAGACAGACAGACAGACAGACAGACAGACAGACAGACAGACAGACAGACATGTCGACCAATGCTGGTTATACAAGTTAATCATTGATTTATTGAGACGGATAAAGAACATAAACTCGGTCCACATACCTTTAGTGTGGAAAGGTTTGGACTTATTTAGTAATGCAAAAATTGTTACTGGCCTATTAAAATTCACATTTTTATTTGTGCTAACGAAAGCAGGTATTTGCGAATACGAAGATCATTGCATGTTAATTAGTACGACACACCAGACACAGCTGTTAGTTTAAACAGTTTTTAGAACAGTAGGAGGTGGGAACAAAAGGGAGTGGGGGAGGGGAGGGGGAGATTAACGTAAAAATGTATTTGATAACTGGATTAGTAAAGGGACAAACCATTAACAACGGGTCACACATTATCACGACACCGTGTGAAAGAGCTATAAGAATAGAACCTAATACATTTTTATCCTTCAGTGACTGTATAAAAGCAGGAGAGAGCATTAAGAAATAAATTACCAGAACAATTAAACATAGTAGGCGGCAAAGATCTTGTAATAATGTTTCTTTAATATATTGCATTTGAGAAGCTTTTATTGGAACTAGTGAAACATTTCAGTGCATAGTAAATGTACGTAACCAGTCTCATGATCTGGTTTCATAATGCATTAAAATCACAACAACATGCGCTGCAGGGATACCAATGATACCGGTTGATGAAGATACTATGCATTATCTACATTATGCTTGTCACACTAATTTAGACAGCAACAAGTAAAAAATCAACTGCACGAAATGATAGTTATATTGTTTATAAAAAAATGTTAATTGCATAGGAATAATCATGAATGTCTGCCTTGCGCTACAAGTGCCAGACACTGACCACTACTACAGCTAATGAGCGGACAATCACAACAGAAAGGTCTGTTGGAAGAGGTACCGGGACACAAGCATGGATAAGATGAAAAAAAAAAAATAGAAGAAGACCAGGTCTTAAACATGATAAAATGGTTTGGTCATCTGACGAGAATGCCCTGACACAACTGCCACAGCCAATTTGAAGATATGAAAAAAAAATAAAATGAAAAGATCATGGAGAAAACTGTTATTATTTTTGTTCTCACGGAAACATACGAAAGGTAAATTAAATATACTTAGTGCGAGATCATAACAGCTAGATCTAAAAATCCACAAGGAAAAGACAAAGGTATAGGAATAAATGAGACACATTTTAATGTTTTTTTTTTCCCGAATGTATCCCACTCCAAATCGAACACCTGTTTGAGCAGTAATGTAAATAAAGATGGTAGAATCGATAGAGATATACAAATACGAATACAATAGGCAAAAGGAGCTTTTGTAGCACTAGGAAATTTATGGAGGTCAAGAAAAAATTAAAACTAATACTAAACTGAAAATGTTTATTTCAAATGTCGAATTAGTGCTGTTATGCGAGGCTTACACAGTGCGGGTATTTGCCGTCGAAGTGGGAGCGAGAGGCCTCGTTTCCACTTCGCTCTACAATGTGGTAAAAGAGTTAGGATTGCGCGGTAATGAACGGAAACGGGCACTCAAAAAACTTGGTGAGGTGGCCGAAAGGGCATCCAGCTGGCTTTGGACGCAGCGCAACAACGTAGGGGACGGGCCTCGGTGAGCTGGTCCGGGTATCTAGTGGAAAAGAGTTTCTTATCCCTTTGAAAGTCCATCGTGTCCGAATTGTCTGCCAGTGTTCCTCTGCCAACTGCTAATAAAAGTCCAAGATGTGTCCGGTAAACCAAAGTAAGCTTGTCGCTCGGTCGTCCAGGCACGCTGACTGTTCTAATTAAGCTGCCGTGGCGGCTTCTTATCTCACAGTACCTCCTTCGAAACCACCAAGTCGTCTTGTCTCTGGCCGAAAGTATAACACCATCCGGTAATTCCGTGCAGCGGGGAAACCAGCCCTGAGCTTCATGAACTCAGGTGGGCCCATCTCCGAATACGTCTAGGAATCGTGGGCCGAAACGTGTGTCGACGAGGATAATTTCTACTGACGACTGGTAGATCCCCGCTGTACTTGCTCCCTGTGAGTTTATTCCTACTGTTATGTGGAGCGGAAAACGGAGAACAAGTAAGGAAATTACCAACAAACTAAAAACATTCATCAACTGGTACCTGTGCAGAATAGAAGGCATTCTTCTTCTTCTTCTTCTCGTTCACCGGCTGTAAACTCCGGCGGAGAGTTCTGGTTGTTCATCCACTTCTGGACTGCAGTCCTGTTCCAGAACCTGAGTGTTGCGTGTGCATCCGTTTGACAGATCTGTATGCAGACTGTTGGTTCCTTGCCTCTCAGGCAAATGCACTCCGACTTCGAAGGAAGAAGGAATTAACTAGTATGAAAGAAGCTCTAATGCTGAGCTTTGTGAGAGAACTAAACAAGTTGCATTAAACTAAGTGATCAACAGAAATTTCTGGCGTTGGACAGGACACGCGTTGAGGAAACATGAAAACAATATAACAAGAATATATTTGCACTGGAACTCACAGGATGATAGAAATAAAGTAAGACCAAAAAAACACATGGAAAAAAGGAGCTCAAGATTACAGTTAAAAGATGAGGATATGGGGTGAGCTGCATGCCATAGCGAATCATAGAACGACGTGGCGTCAGTTGTTACTTGTCTGAAGCAAGTTAAAGAATTTAAATATCTAGGAAGGACGGGATAATAGATAGGGAATAGAAACAAGATGCCAGCAAGCCAATGCACTTATGCAGCAGCTTACACCATTACTACGACATCCTAACATGTACGTACGCCAGGAATCAGATTATAAACAGCAAATTTATACAAATAATGTGCTACCAGTACCAGACTTGGACATTATCAATGTGAGTGAGTGTTAAAGTACATTTGCCTTTAAATAAATGAGTTTTTTCTAACTAAACCTAAATTAACAAACTAATTACAATAGTTTGCTTCTATTGAAACATACTTTCCTCCTATTGTGTCGAGACATTTATTTTCCTGCCGGCCGGAATCTTACTCCCAAATTCTAAAAAAACTAACTAGTTTATTAAATATTACGAATGTGTTTTTACCAAAGAAGATCCGCTAGATATGAACTGAAATCTAATTTTAACAAAATCAAATTCATAATAAATAATAATTATGAATCCGTCTGGCTGCTGAAGTTTTTTTCATCGAAGCCGGTCTCTCCCATACGAGAGAGAGAGAGAGAGAGAGAGAGAGAGAGAGAGAGAGAGAGAGAGAGAGAGAGAGAGAGAGTTTCAGATAATGTACTAATTAAGTCTCATGAGACCTGACCTGTTGGTAGCATCAAAACCGGCTCCAGCTGTGGTAGAACCCTTGTCGCAATCAGTGTTGCCACTTTGGATGTTTTACATCCATATTTAGATGTTTTCCCTTGCATCAAGATGGCGTTTGTGACGTTTAGATGGTAGATGTTTTTCTAGAAGTTTTTCATTTGGAGTGAATTTATCAATCTAACCTAAGAAACAGGAAATTGGACTTTTTAAATGCTATCTTGACGATAAAATTCGGCCTGATAAGAGTAGGAAAAGGCTGTTCCACTTATCAGCTCCCAGAGTGGGTATTGGAAAAGCCAAAGCATACAGAGTCATTTTGGACCTGAAGCTTTAACTTCATCATCCAAACTAGGTTTATCCTGTGGATCTTGTAATGCAGACTTCAGTAAAGATGAGGACACGATTCTATAGGGCAAGACATATTAACTGCAATGTAATTTGTGACTCTTTCCATTTGGATGTTTTTTCTAGATGTTTTCCACGCAAATTTAGATATTATTAGATATTATTTGACTCCGTTTTGGATGTTTTTTGTCAAAGAAAAGTGGCAACACTGGTAGCAATCGTGGATTTTGGGAGTTGGCGTCCCCCACTGGATGCTGGATTGGGTTTGCTAAGTATGTGAATACATTACGGGTGTAAACTAAAGTAAAGGGCAGTGTTTACATAGGTGGCCACCCGAGCACATTATGCCTAACTCATAGGTGGATGATACGGTCAACATGACTCCGGTTGTCTCATTATGTGTGTTTCGATAACAAAAATATGAACAATAAGGTTTATGTTTTTTTCAGTTGTCTGGTAAATTAGAGAAACAGTATCGATACTAACAAAGGATTTTTCGGCGTGATTTAAATCCTGCTTTTTTTTCCAACCTTTGTAATGGCCCGCCCAGTTTAATCCCAGATGCAGGCGATTTGGCTACAGACTGTCTTGCGTTGGTTTCGACAGTGATATCAAGGGCTGACCTTTATTCTTCTATTTCATGCAGCTCTCCCCAGTGTCCTCTCATCTGTTTAATTTCGCTATTTAGCTCTCTTCTCCATTATATTTTTTTTTTAGCTCTTCCTTAATTTATGTGCCCTTTTTGGTTCCAATGTAAAGACATTCTAGTTATATTGATCTCAGGCATTCTCAGGTTTTCTGAATGTGTATCTCTCCATCTCCAGCGTCTTTTCTTCACCTCATGGCCCACTGGAACTTACTAAGCTCTTTACCAAAGCTCTAAATCAGTGATTCTATAATACCGTTAAATTCTTTCTATTCTGCGCAGGCACCAGTTAATGTAAACGTATAGTTCATTGGTAACTGCTTTAGTTGTTCTCCTTGTTTCCACTACTCACAACAGTAATGATTTGACATTAGAATTTTAGGCACTCTTCCGAATACCGGTCCCAAATTATTCACTGCCGAAAAACATCCCTCAGGAGGTTATGTAGTAAAACCGTTCAGGCCATCATGATCAGTTTCCACTTGTGCCGTTATTGCTCGCTGGATATCAATGTTTAGACGTTAAGTTAAGCGCCGTGGGGAGGAATCGTTTTCGATCCATTGAAGCGACGTGGAAAAGAATAGATTTAGATCCATTGTTTAAGCGACTTGGGGAGGAATAGAGTTCGATCCATTGAAGCGACGTGAATGATTTTTGATCCATTGTTTACATTACCCATTACTGCCCTTGCGGGGGTCCAGGGCCAAATATTTTAGGGAAAAGAAAAAATAGATCCACTGCCACATAAAAGTTGTAAAAGGCGACTAATTAGGACTGCTGAAATCGGATGCTTTGGGGCAAAGGGTGCAGATATCGCAGCCTAGCTGTAAACCACAACAAAACGTGAGAACCATTCTTTCAAGGGCGAACGAAAAGAACGAAGTTTACCTACCGGTGACATTATCATTGAGCATCTCGCCGCCGCTATCGCAGCCTAGCTGTGAACCACAAGAACAAGCGAAAGGCGCATATTTCGCAGCCTAGCTGTAAACCACAACACAACGTGCCAACCGCCCTGTTAAGGGTTAAAAAATGACCTCTTGAGGCCCTGAATAGGATTTTTTAACGGTGAATAATTTGGGACCGGTATTCGGAAGAGTGCCGAATTTAAAAAATTTAGTATTAGTTTTAATTTTTTATTTTTCAACAAAGAAGACACAAACAATAGATTGCACTATTTTGTGCCTGGCATATTTCGCTGTATCTCGTCAGGTGCATACTAAAGTAACAGTTACATAAATGAAGCAAATAAGTGAATCCTTCATAACTGAAGTACAATTTTAACAACCATCAAACATGACTGCCTGTTTTTACCAGGGCAGCCGTACAGACTGAACCATCTCTTTCTGAATACAGAGTTCTGGGGGCATGTGACGAATCGCGGAAGCTTCGACAAATCTTAGCGTTCTGCCATTGGTTGAGGTGTGAAGGATTTGAAATGAGTTGTCCTTAGTCACCATGTGTCCAGATTAATTTCTTTTTACCTCTACAAGTTTCCTAGTGTTAGATAAGCGCCTCTTTCCTGTTGTATTTGTAGTTGATATTTCTATCTGTTCTTACATTTTTATTTACCATACTACCCAAATAGTTGTGCGACTCCACGTCTTCAAGTGGGATACCACTAAGAGAAACCAAACTACTATTTGCCTCATTTATTCTTATTATTTTTGTTTTTAACATATAGATTTTCCGGCACAGATGTTGTGATCTCGCATCAAGAATTTTTATTTTATCTTGCATCTTATTTCCTGAGTGGTACAGAAGAGAAATATCATCAGCGAAGTCCTGATCGTAAAGCTCTTTTGTAGGGGTCCACTTAACTCCACTCCTGTTGACAGCAGTTGCTGTCTTCATAATATAATCTATCTGAAGTAAAAATGGGATAGCATAGGCAACAACAACAAAAATAAAAACAAAAAAAACCACATCATAGTCACACACCTGATTTTTATTACAAACGTATCTGTTAGCTTTTCCTCACGAATAACTCGACATTTTATGACTTTATATGATGCCCGTACTGTTAATAATTGTCTCTGGCATTCCACAGTGCCCGGTAAATTTCGAGAGATATCAATGCCGTCAAAAGCTTTTTCATAGTCTATGAATCTAATGTAAAAGTGGTGAAATCAATTCAATACTCTGCTCAAATATTATATGTAATGTGGCTATCTGGTCAATACAGGATCTGCTTAGCCGAAAACCGGCCTGTTCATCTCCTAGGTTTTTATGAGTAGCATCTTTTAGTCTATCGGATAATTTGCATACATTAAATTTTTCAGGAACTTGCGGCAACATAATTCCTCTATAGTTTTCACACTGCTGTGTATCAATTTTTTTGGGTTTTAGGTGGTATCACAAGATATCATTCTCTGCAGTCTGTTGATATTTCAAGGCCTCTCAGACTTTACTAAATAATCTACGTAGCACTTCCTTTGATCTGTTTATATCGGCCCAAATACGTAATATTTTTCACCTTGTATAATTTAGGAATTCTTACGAGTGTTCGGCCAATCTGTTGATTAAATCTCTAATTACATATTATCATAACTTTCCTATTGCTTTTTTTGATGCCACTTGGTTGATTTTATCCTCATGCCATTCTTGTTTTGCTCTAATTGGCTCTTGAGATCTCTTTTGACTGATGTAACTCCTGCTGGCAATCTAAAGATTGCCTTTTCTCCGCTCTTATTCTCTATATAGTTTCTTCATTAGCTTCTGGGTAATTTTCATTGGCTCTTAACGCAGTTGTTGTTTCTCCCTTTCTCTCTCTCGCTCTCTCTCTTTCTTTCACTCTCCCCCTCCCTCTCTTTCCCAACCCCTCCTCCCCAGGATTTCAGGTGTTATTGATATGTTAAGTTTTCGTCTTCCTTTCTTCATTATATTATTCACTTCAAATGCGTTT
>CAJHNH020000908.1:192500-212500 GCA_905116865.2 Candidula unifasciata
ATAGATAGATAGATAGATAGATAGATAGATAGATAGATAGATAGATAGATAGATAGATAGATAGAAAAAAGAGAGAGAGAGAGAGAGCGAGCGAGAGAGAGAGAGAGATAGAGACAGAGAGACAGAGAGAGAGGGCGAGTATGCCACATTTGGAACATGTAGTCTCACATTGTTGACCAGGCGTTGTGCTATGAAGAGGACAAAACGTCAAACCTGATCTCATTTGGCTGTAATTCCCATGCATCTCTACTATTCAATATTGTCTGGAATGAAAAGCGCTAAAAAAATGGCGTTTCAGTAACATCATTCAATCCTGAAGGCTGTCTGGCCTGTTGAGTTCCTATTCCTATTCTCTTGCAGTTGAATGACTGGTTAAATCACGAGGTAGCATCACAGGGACATACAAAAGAATAAACAGAGAAAAGAGGGACAGACAGATAGGTAGACAGACAGATAGGCAGGCAGAAATACAGACAGATAGACAGACCGACCGACAGACAGACAGACAGACAGACCGACCGACCGACCGACCGACCGACCGACCGACCGACCGACCGACTCACCGACCGACCGACTCACCGACCGATCGATCGATCGATAGATAGATAGATAGATAGATAGATAGATAGATAGATAGATAGATAGATAGATAGATAGATAGATAGATAGATAGATAGATAGATAGATAGATAGATAGATAGATAGATAGATAGATAGATCCGCTGCCTACCCACAAGCATGTCGCAAGAGTCAACTAACTCGTAGCCTCCTTCGATGTCAGAGTGCATCTGCCTGACAGGCAAGGAATCAACAGTCTGATTACAAATGAGTCAGATATGTAAACGGATATGTACACACAACTCAGGTGTTGGAATATGACTAGATTTCAGAAGTGATCGAACAACCAGAATTTTCCGCAATAGTGTGCAGCAATCAAATGCTAAAAAGAAGACAATATCCTTTGATACATCGAGAACCAGACGTCTGAGAAGGATAACAAACATACACCGTCTAACATGACACAGGATGGTTATAACATTAGGAAGTACTATGGGATTGGCAAAAAAATAGCGACACAAGCTGGTTTCAATACTTTGATCTCACTGGTGCTTTTAATTATATTTGCTGTTGCTATGCAGGGTGACTGCAGAAACATGTACGCCTCCAAGCATACAAATAGTTTTAGAGAGTACAGCAATAAAAAAAAATTCCAGCTGGGCGTGTTTGCCTGTAATGCTATTAATGAACATAACATAAACATTAGTAAAATTATTTAAAGCAGAAGACAGATTAAACGGCGCGACTGAAATGACTGCTTTTGTGGTGATCATTATTCAGTATTATATATTCTTGACATAATCAAATGCATCGTTCTCTTTGCCAACCAGAAAGACATCCTATTGAAAGTGTCTGACCCCTCCAACCCCCCCCCCCCCCCCCTATTTTTTACGTATTTTATCTCTTAAACGCCCCTATCACCGACCCAGACTATTGTATGTAATCTTTCTTTGACAGTTGAGACGAGAAATATATTTCTTAAAAGCTATATAAATTCAGAATTGATATACGGATGTGAATCATGGACAGTTAGTAAAGTAGTGAAAACGTTTTTGGAAGTGGCGGAGATGGGGTTGTATAGACGAATGACGAAAATGACAAAAGTAGTAATTCAGACGTCTTGAAAGAAACTGACACACGAAGAGAACTGATTGCCCACATCAGAAAGAGACAATCCAAATGTTGTGGCCATGTGATAAGAAGGAGAAAGCTGTAGGAAAGTTGGAGAGGAGGAAAGGCAAAGAGAAACCGAGATAACAGATGCTGGACGGTTTGATATCATGGCATAGAATATCATCTGTGTCAGATTTGACTAAAAGTACACAAGACAGAAGGTTGTGGATAGAAACGACTACCAACGCCACACGACATAGACTTTAACTAGAAGAAGATCACCACCCTAAGTAAGGTAACAACAGTTAAAGAGCACAAGTGGAAGAAGCTGATGTGGTTTTAGAAGTGGTGGTTGAGCTGTGTAGACTAGGACAATTTTCTCAGTAAGGGTCCCCCTCGTCCCTTCCCCCCCCCCCACACACACACATATATATATGCAAAGTAAAACAATTATCTACACATCAATACAAAAAACGTAAAATAAAGAATATATTGCGAGTTCTACTTTTGTTGACTGAGTTGATTAAGATTGTTTTCAAGTGCCGTGGTAAGCTGATCCTGATATACGAAAGAAAATAATGGACAGCCTTCTAGGATCCTAAAGAAGCAATGGTTCGCAATATTAGACTATATGGAAGTCTCTTAGTTTCTCTTGCCGACCCTTTTTTCACACAGTGGACCCTGTTCTCACCAGTAATTGACTGCATGGTTGAGTGTTTAACTTTAGAGGGAAATTGGATGGGCCAATAAAAGATGTCGAGGCGAAATCCAGTTTCGTCAGCCAGTTACTGAGTTTAGTGCATGGTGCTACATTGTGAGCTGTAAAATGGATGGCGTGAAACAGAACTGGCAGCGCGCCTTGTATAATAAGGCATGTGATAGTTTATCATGACTGCTGCTTTCATAAACTGTCAATAATTAGTTTAATGAGAGACTGTATGTGTTGGTATTTCTGGCGACTGCCTCATGCATCTGATATGTGTGCGAGTTGTTAAATTTTCCGGGACTACTATCCGTTTGCTTGTCATACATACAAGCAATGGCCATTGTAAGCGTTTTTTTTCACTGGCACGGAAAGGGAACAATTTTAGGATGCCTCGTTTGGGATGAAGCTGGAACGGCCGACTGATTGCCTGGAAAGTCAGTCGATTAGCGGCAGATTACGTGGAAGCTGAAGAAATGTTGATTTATAGTCGTCTTGTAAGATCACTATAGACAGATAAATAGAGTAATGAAGATGTTTGTAATAAAGTTAACACACGAAGGAAGATAATTACTTGCACCAGTAGTAAACAATCTACATTCTTCAGGAATGTCGTGAAATGAGGGAAAACTTGAGTACTGGAAGTTGGAGAGCTAGAGGGCTAAATTGAGACTAAGAGAGAAGATATTATTTTGGCATCATGGTATGAAAGATTATCCATGTCAAAAATGAGTGACGTCTGCACGAGACAAACTTCTAAGGAGAGACAACATTACCGACATAATATAGCAACGACAAGGAGAAAGAGACGAAAACAAACATTTCTCAAAAACATCATCCACACAAAGGAATTTCAGTCTGCATGATGTTAGTGATGTTCTAATGCCAGGGGGCGATGAAGGAGGAGGAATGTTCGGGCAAACGGGGAAGGGAAGGGAATGGAGTTATTCCGCTCAAGGGACCTAGACTTTGTTAAAGGGGGCTGCGTGGTCTCGAGGCATGGTGTCCTCCTCGAGTGGTAGAGGTTCAGGGCTGGGATTTTTCACGTGGACTTGGGCTCTGGGTAGTGAGATCGGACGCCCGTGTGCATTGTTGTGCGCGTATAAAAATCCCTTGGCAGTTGGAAATCGAAAAGAGTAGCCTATCGGCACTGCCAGGGCAAATTTGAAGTTTAAAATCTACCAAAAGTATTTCAGGATCCTCGCCGGTGCTACAGAGCCTGTGCACTGTGCTGAGCTTCCTTGGACTCAGACTTGAGTAAGAAGAAGAACGGATCACTTATGGGTTACATCCGTGTGCCATGATGTCGATCCGTTATTTTAAACCTTAAAACGATTAAGTGAAAAAAAATCTTAGTTTTAAAATTAATCAAAATATGGTCAATTACAAAAAAAAGCAGTTTAAAAACAGCTGCTAATACTGCCTCTATTTGCTAATTTTTTCAGTGTACTCATGTGCTTTTTGTTTCAAATTTGAGAACCGTGGAGGTTCATAATCATCGTTTAGCAGGTCCCCCCTCCCCCCCCCCCCCCCCCACAAAAATAAAATTCTTAACCTTGCTGAGGATTCAAACTGCTTTCCTAACCACCTAAGCCAGCCGCTCATCATAATAAAGATTATAAAACGCCTTTTAAGAAATGTATGAGCAACAATTCACAAGACTAACTGCTCTAGTTTTGGTCTGTGTCGACTCGCCTGTCTCCTGCACGCATTTTGATAATATACAGTTAACGTCCTCAAATCCTAGTATCTACTGCTGCCACTGATATAAGGAATATTTATGATAGGCAGCTATCGGTTATGAATTCCTGTCATCGTAGATTTTCAAAGCATTAGCGCGAAACGATAGTTTATATCGTTTATCTCACTGCCAGTTTGTCAGTGCCTGCTAGCTAAATTAGCGCTAACCTATCTCTCTAGTAATGTACACGTCTGGGAAGCTTTTGAATAGAGAAATTTATTATGTATGTATTTTTTTTTTTTTTTTCGCTTATACATTGGACATATTTATCATAAAACATACATGTGCATGATGCACTGCTGTCAGTATTGGTGGTCAGTTTAAAATCTGGCTGTAAATCCCTGAAAGTTTCAACTCATAAGTCTGGTTGTGTATAAACACTAAAACTAAAATGTCACATTTGCGATGACGTTACTAACAATAAGATAAGTAATTCAACACACAATGTAGAGAATTCCTGAAATAAGGGCACAACTTGACCTGTTTCTTGCAGAGTATTTATCCACTTCATTGTCGGTACAGTACGTCAATCAGTGACGCACCCACAGGGAAAAGGGGTGCAGGGCGTCAGAAGGTTTAAAGGGAGCCTACAGCAGTTTTGAAATTGATGTATTTGTACATGTCATAATGCGTCATAACAAAAAGTAACGTGTCTTCAATATATATATTTATATATATATATATATATATATATATATATATATATATATATTATATATATATATATATATGTATATATATATATATATATATATATATATATATATATATATATATATATATATATATATATTTATATATACCAAAAACACTATTTATTAAAAAAAGGCCGAGGACGTATTTTTGACATAAGCAGTTTGTACATGTACCATTAGAAATTTAATTAATATGATAATACATGCAGTTCATCATAGATAAAGAACCAATTCTGACCAAAACCTATCTCCATAATATCTGTTTTTTGTTGTTGTTGTTGTTGTTTTTGTTGGGGAATCTATTATCCTCCTTTTTTTAACCACATTAATATTTCCTCCTGTTTCACTCACACATGCACAGATTATATTATTTTGATATAAACAACTTTATTAATCTGAATGAAAAGTTCACTTCTCAACATGGGCTCTCATAATTTCATACAGTTTAGTGCTCAAAGAGTCTTGAATTTTTTTTATACTCAAGTCATCTGAAACAATCAAACGGGCTTGCTTCTGTCACAGTGAGATTCCATAAGAGAATATTTGTTTGACCCGGTCCTCACACTTGCAGTATTTCACAGCTGTTTTACTTTCCACCTCAGACCCAGAAAACAGTGAGAGGGAGATGCAGTGACATGTAACAAAACAAAAACAAATTGTGTGCCGTCTCCGCAATTATGACTAGTCACAGTGATCCCATTGCTGTCTTTGGGAAGTAATCAAGTCGGACTGGTTCTTTCTTTTATTCTTCGGCGTTCACAGTCTGTAAGGTCTGGCCCAGAGTTCTGGCTGTTCTTCAACTTTTGGACTTTAGTCTTTTTCTAGGACTTTAGTCTAGCGTGCACATCCGATTAGCAGGTCTGATTTCTCCGTAAGGGTTCCTTGGTCCCATTGTGAAAAAAAAAAAAAATGAATAGACCCGCTGCCTCCTCAACAAGCATGTTGTAAGATTCGACTTATTAGGGGTTTTCTTCGAAGTCGGAGTGCATCTGCCCGAGAGGAAAGGAACCAGTAGTCTGCGTACAAATAAGTCAGATCAGTAAAACGGATGCGCACGCAACATGCATGTTCTGGAGGAAGTCTAAAGTCTATGGGTGGATGAACGGCCAGAACTTTCTCCGGGGTTTACAGCCGATGAACGCAAAGAAGAAGAAGAGAAGGACGAAGAAGAAGAACAACAAGAAGAACAAGAAGAAGAACAACAAGAAGAACAAGAAGAACAAGAAGACAGGTCTGATTTATTCGTATGTAGACCTACATTAGAAATTACATTTTAACTGTGATAATGATTAGCTCACTAGTTCTACTTCTCGTCTGATTTGATATCATTTGTTTGTTTGTTTTAGTATCCAGAAGCCATGAGTTGTTAACCTTTAGATTCAGTATTATGGATATCGCAACCTTTCGGCCTTGATTCCATTTTAAATACCGTAAATCTGGGAGAAATGTGGCTTTTCTGCCCACCCCCGGGAGTGAGCCCGGACCACAAGGAGTTCGTCACTAGCTCACCGCGCGATCCGGTTTAGCCAACTACGCTAGAGAGACGGGCTGATATCATTTACAGTACATTACTAACCGAATGATGGACGCAGGAACTCAACCCGCTAGGTTTGAGAGGGCGAGGTAATCTACCTAACCACGTCGCCACGACAACCCTGTGGACTAATTCCACCCAGCTACCGATTGCATACTGAGATATTAAAGACAAACGACAAACGTCTTCTTACCGTCAGCACTGGGGAATAGTACAGGACATGACATATGGGCAACCGTTCCAGCTTTAGTGTAGGGGAAACACAAGCCCCATTCATCAACCAATGCAGGGCAGTACAGGCCTGAAATGAAACGCAAAACATCAGTAATAATAATATTAACAATAACAACAATATTAACAACAAAAACAATATTGCGGTGAAACAAAAATGTTTATTTATCTAAATAAATAATTCATTCAAATTTAACGCACTCTGAAAAGCTAACGTCAAGGTTTTGAAAAAAAAAATTAAATTTTTATATGATGTAAACAAAGGCCATGCGGCAGGAATGGAATTGTGTTCATTTATTCATACTGAAATGCAAAGTCTACTTTAAAATGTATAAGTAAAATTATAAATTACTCCTGAAGGCGTGAAACAGGATACTTCACTTTTATGTTTTTAACATAATAAATAGTGGGGATTCTATTTCTTTTAATCACTACAAACAAAGGAAATCCGTGAAAAGTCCACTATCCTTGGGGTGTTTGAGTTGGAGTTAAGAGTTAAGGTTAGGATCTTTTTCAGCCCCGACTGCATCAGAGACACCGACTATAAGATAAGAAGAAACTCCACATGGAAGCATGAACAGCAGGAGTCTACCAATCATCAGTAGAAGTAATCTCTCGTCGACAAATGTGTCGGCCCACGATCTCCTATACATATACTAGTAGCTCTAGCCATAACCCTAACCGCAACCCATAACATCTATAGAATGTTTGACTTTTCCTGAAACTCACGGATTTCCTTTGTCTGAGGTGAATTAAAAGCACAAATACACAAGCGCGCAAACATAAGCACACAAGACATACCGTATTTGTTTACAAATGTATATATACGCGACTGTTAATATTACACCAACTCCAGCATTGATTGGCTTTAGGTGTCCTAGGTAACTGTACGTTTAGTAAATTGACATAACTTTTTTTGAGCCGTGCGATGCTAATATTAGCCAATCAAGATAAAGTGGTCTGCTTTCAAATTGCCGGCAGTTCAATTTCTTGTTCTTCTTTGCGATCACCAGCTGAAAACTCCAGGTGAAAGTTGTGAGTGTTTAACTACCTCCGGACTTTAGTTTTATTTCTGATCTTGAGTACTGGTGCACATCCGTTTCACAAATATGTTTAATTTGCCGTGTTTATGAGTGTAAGTGTGTGTGTATCTGTGTGTCTCTGTGTCTATCTGTGTCTGTCTGCGTATGTGTGCTCGTCCCTCGCCTCTCATGCAGATGTAGTCTGGCTTCGAAGATGTCCCTAATTAGTCGACTACTACGTCATGCTTGTTGTGGAGGCAGCAGGTCTGTTCCTATTTCACCAATAATAGTGCCCTGTTATCCACACGGGTAATTTGAATTTAAATTCTGTTATGTTGAAATTATGAAACCTCGTTCACAACCTTAAGCCACAGACGTTGAGGTGAAAGTCTCCATATAAATATATACAGATACTTCTCCGAGCTGTCTAAAGATATGGCAAAGAGGAGCTTCCTGCATGTGTTTACAAAGTGGTAAAACATGCACAGTACTGATTATCGTGAACCATACGATAACGTATCTGTGCTTTAAGCATTATGAACGCAGTTTTATAATTCCGATACACTAGGTTTGATTCAGCTGCAGCAACCGATTTGTGTTATTTAGACGATTTGAACGCCGACCTTTTAGAAGGCAATAAGCAAACTGCGAAACGAAAAACGACCACACACCCAGCAACACATCGTCGGGTTGGTTGGCAACATCGTCTAGAGGGTAGGCAACTAACACATCCCACCACCTCCCCCATACAAGAATGTAAATCAGGAAGACTCTTAAAGAGGATGTAACGAACAACGTTTGTCAACGGACGCAACACGTAAGCCAGCTCAGTCAATACAAAACCTGCTGATGGGAAAACGGTGCTGTTTGACTAGTCCCAGACAGGTTATTGCATCTGAGCGGTTGGTGTTCGATCTATGGCCAGGCGGTTAATGTTAGGATAGGGCTATGGCTAGATAGGAGCACAGGGTATCTAAAAGATAAAAATCTGTGTATAATACGAAATCAAATATTTAATATTATTTGTAGGAATGACGAATTCATTTCACACGACCAGACACATGCTCTCTATGGATCCCTGGTGGCACAGTGGCTAATTTGCTCGCCTGCCTTCCCAATGATCATGGGTTAGAATTCATAAAAAGGCGAATAGGGGGATGCGTGGTCTCGAGGCATGGCGTCCGCCTCGAGTGCTAGAAGTCCCGGGTTCAGGCCCTGGTGAAGGCTGGGAGTTTTTCACGTGGACTTCTAGTAATTTCCATTGGTCTCTGGGTAGTGAAATCGGACGCCTGTGTGTATTGTTGCGCACGTTAACAAAAAATCCATTTGCAGTCAGAAATCGAAAAGAGAAGCCTGACGGCGCTTCCCGGGTAACATTTGGAGTAAAAAATCTACCCAAAATATTTCAGGATCCTCGATAGTGCTACGGAGCCTGTGCACTGTGCTGAGCTACTTCGGACTTAGACTAGAGTTAGAAATACAACGGAGTACTTATGGGTTATTACCCTTGTGCCATGATGTTGATCCGTTGTTCAAACTTCAAACCTCAATAAAGGCGAATAAACACACACAGACACACTCAGGCACACATATTACTTGACTCAGTGTTTTCGTATTCAGCATGAAGCAAGAGTTAACATACAATTTGTTCAAACTGAAAAAGTTCTTTTGATACAGTTAAAGTAATACGATAAAATAACTTGTATCACGGCATTATCACATTCTTCATCATATTCAGCTACTGTAATCCTCATGGTCAGACATCGGTCTTGCTTTATGCGTTCTTTGACTTTTGCAATGAGTTTATCGTTGTGAATAGACGCTGGACGTCTCGGCTCAGCCTCTTCAATCTTTCCAACAGCAGTTTTGAACCACTAAAAAGGTAAAGCTAAAGTCGGGAGATGTGAACCAGCGTCATTGCACACGGTTATAAACCATAAGTGCTCTGCCACCAGTACGGACAGCTGATAAGAAACCGTCCGCCTGTGTCTCCGTCCAGACTTAACTATGTAGCTACAGCGACGTTCTTTCATTTAGAGTGTCACTCTGGTACCCATTTCCTAGAGGCTGGGTGAACCCCGGGAACCGCCCGGTTTCAAACACCGACCGTGGCTACAGAGAGTCGCAGCTGGATTTGAAAGCGAGCCTCCTATCGACTGCGCTAATGCGGCTCCTATTTAAACTACTAACTCCACTTCATGCACGAGATAAACACTGATCCTCATAAACTTATCTCATCAATTCGGTTGTCGAAAGAACACTTTTCCAAGACTGAAACACAATTAATGTTCAAAATTGAAACAGATTATCTATAACTGTAATGTTGTCTCTTGTATGAGCTTCACTATTTTTTCTAATTCACTCAGCGACCACGTGTGGGTTCAGGAGCCTTATTATAAGGATAAAAAAGAATAGACCCAATGTCTACCCAAAAGCATGTCGCAAAAGTCGACTAATTAGGCGCTTGCTTTGAAGTCGGAGTGCATCTGTCTGAGATGCAAGGAACCAGCAGTCTACAAACAAATGAGTCAGATCTGTCAAACGGATGCAGACGTAACACTCAGATTCTAGAACAGGACTACAGTCCAAAAGTAGATAAAAAACAAGAACTTTCTGCCAGAGTTTACAGTTAGTGAACACGAAGAAGAAGAAGAAGAAGAAGAATGATATGGTTTGCTTCATGGATGGAGTGTTTGGTTTGGACATAATAAAATCGGTCTGATTATTTCATTGCTGGATAAAGAAACATTGTATTTCCTTGCGCTGAAACTCACAGGGTCGAAGGAGTAAAAGTAAATTTACTAAAAGAGGGAAGTGATTCAGATAATGAAATGAACCAAATGGTGAGAACATTGAGTGAGATGAACATTATAGAAACGATTATGTCCACCTGGTTCATTGGATACTAGCTAGATAACACATTTATTTACTCTTTGTGTTATAGAGGGCGCTGCGTGGTCTCGATGCATGGCGTCCACCTCGAGTGCTGGTGCACCAGCGCTGTTGAAGGCTGAGAGTTTTTGGCGTGGACTTCTAGTAATTTCCCCAGGTCTCTGGGTAGTAAGATTGGACGTCCGTATGTATTGTTGCGCTAGTAAAAATGCCATTGTCAGTTAGAAGTCGAAAAAGAGTAGCCTAACGGCGCTGCCCAGGCAAAATTCAGAGTTAAAAATCTACCTAAATTATTTCAGGATCCTCGCCAGTGCTACGGAGTTCATGCACTACGCTGAGATTCTCAGTCAGAAATAGAACGGAGCACTTAGGGGTACTACCATTGTGCCATGATGTTGAACCGTCGTCTAAACCTAAACCTTTGTGTTCTGGTAACCCATTTTTTCTTGATTAAAAACTAAACTCATTCTCGAAACTTGAAGAGTTAAAACGATTGTATTCCAAAATGTATCATCAAGTTATTATGTTTCGCCTATAGCTTTTCAAACGAAACACTCAGCTTCCGAAAAGAGCTGTGAAACAAAGTAAACATTACAGTATCTACCGAGGACAAAATGTAGATATACAAACGTAGAAAGTCTCACAGGGAGTTATTCTACAGTTACCTGAAGCCCGAGTGTCAATATTTCCCTGAAGGTTTTCAGTAATCTAGAGTTTATGCATTGCAGACGTGCATTCTCTACACAAGTGTCAGCCACAATTTCGGATAGTAAACACAGAAATCGCGCTCGAAAATGACATTACTTTGAACATCTCCAGCTGCTTCAAGGCCCACGGAATACTAAAACTTAGGAAAAATAACAGTGTGATTCCGTTGATAGACAAGTACAGACTAATACAATAAACTTCCTACTGTTAAAAGTGTGTACTGTATTGTTTTGTTGTTAGCTGTGCATGTTAGTGACTGACTGACTTTCTACCCCACCAGGACATCACACAAGCGACAAACACCCGATGACACAAAGTGCTAGCATGTGGATGAGGATCACCGTGGAGAGGTCCCAGAAACCGCGTTCAGACAATTGGCCATATTTATGGCCTGCCTATATTGCGAGCCCCTGGCAAACGCCAGGGTGGGGCTTCAAATAATCAAAAAATTTAGTCCTAAAAGGGACGAAACACTAAACTCATTAAAAAAATTTGTGCATGTTAGTACGGTTTGTCGATTTTTATATACAGTGATGTCATTGTAAAAGTACGTGCGTGTTTTACAGACTGCGTACAATAATAATAATAATAATATTAATAACAACAACAATAATAATAATTAGCTGTCTACACAGTAAAGAAAGCCGCAGTAGTGTAACAGTTAGCCGGTCGCCTGTGGTTGGGAAAAGTCGAGGGTTCAGGTCCTATCAGATGCGATCTTTTTTTAAAAATTATCATGGCTCTCAGGTCGACCTGCCCTTGACTGGATACTAGGTATATTCCTTAGAAGTAAAGGCGGCCAGTGCAATGTTGACAACATCAACCATTTAGTGCCAGTGGGTTTATGAAGTATATGTCTCTTGATTTTTAGGTCCCTTGGCATTCGTATTAACGAAGTTTTACAGTACACATTCTAATGACACAGCTCATCGTTTGGTAACAGTCTCATATCCGCATCAGTATCTACTGTGGAGGACCTGCCATGTTTGCAGTCGGTAATTGTTGTGAATTTGGACTAACAATAAGCAAAATAAGACAGATTATGATGCAAAGCGTTAATGACAGACCTGCATTCTACATTCATGGTGAAGAGCTGGAGACAGTTGCCCATTTTACATATCTGGGATACACATTGAATAACAAACAATCACTGGACCAAGAAATCGATATTGGATAGGTAAGGCAACAACAACAATGAGCAGAATTATAAAAAACGATTTTAGGAAAACCGAAAGCTCACGATTAAAACAAAACTCCTGTTTGTAAAGCATATGTTCTCAGCGCTCTTCTTTACGACAGTGAAGTCTGGTCAACTTATTCGCACCAGGAGAAACGGCCTAATAGCTTTCATATGAGATGTCTAAAAATAATAATTGGCATTATGTGGTAAGCGGAAGTCACAAATAGCAAGTACAACAACAGTTTTCTCAATGATCAGGCTTTGAAAGCTCACGCGGTTGGGTCACACCTGGGGAATGGAGGACGGCAGAGTCACAAGGGCATTATGGTAAATCACAGATGAGCAGAAGATGTTAAGGCCGTCCTCTACTACGATATATATCACAATATAACACTATCGTCTTGAATGACGGAAAGGTGCCAGCAATAAAAATAACAACAACAATATCTGTAGTGTAAAAATCGACGTTTGTAGCTTTGAGGTTAGAAACGCAATTTGAACCAGCGTTCGAAACCAGCTTTAGGCGATTTAGCAGGTGAAGCGTGCCAGCGTCTAAGCGGTGTAATTTCCGGACACACTAGAGTGGAATTTGAGTTAAACTAGTCTGCATGTGATAGTCTAGTTCAAGCGTGACCTTCTAGGAAGTTTGAAAACACGGCGACTCGTCCAGTAAACCGACAGTGGCTTACTTTGGTGCTCGTAGAAAATGAATAGATCAGAGACACTGAAAATTACTTTAAACAAAGCGAACAGAAGGGTCCGTTCCAGAGATCTATTCCTATCCTGACACCGCGTGGTAATCCAGGGGTAGAGAAAAAGAAGAAGACGAAGAAGCAGTTGATTGCTAGAAGCGGATTTCGACAACCCCATGACAGTCAAAACGGTCAAACTGCAATAAGAAGCCAGACAACCCTTTTCCCCATCATTAGAGGTTTTAGTCATATAGTAACAGTAAAAAACCCTTTTCAATGCCTTCGGGAGTTTTGGACATACAGTGCTAGACCTATTTTTAAAGACGAATGGACACTCGCATAGTGAAGTGGTCAATATCAGACAAGCCGACTTTACTTCCCATGACTTCTCCTAGCACTCACTCAAGGCTGGGCCGAATAAGAAACCAAAGTCATTCTTCAAAAAATTTCGTCTCCATGCGGATTTAAACATACAACTTTCAGACCGAGGGCGAGCATCTAACTACTACACTCGGGCAGCTCCGTTGAGAAGCCACTGAACATAAAATTGTCTAGGAAACAAAGAAACAGGAAACAAATGCAAGCATTAGTTTGCAATATCCTGTAACAGACAAGCAACTAACATGTTACTAGTGACTGCATTCATTCATTTATTCATTCATTCATTCATTCATTCATTCATTCATTCATTCATTCATTCATTCATTCATTCATTCATTCATTCATTCATTCATTCATTCATTCATTCATTCATTCATTTATTGTCCTGTTCTGGCATGCCACACAGGGCTCGCAGTCTATACCTTCATTCCGTTCTATCCCGTGCTGTCAGTTCAAAAGCATGCACGGAATCCAGTCCAGCAGCTTTGGCCTTTCTTATCAACGTTCACTTCGGCAAACAGTTCCTTTTGTTTTTTGGTTGCTACAACTGGATCTCTTTCGAATCTTTAAGTGTCAAGTTCACTGTTAACATACATTTTAAAGGGTTTTCAAATGTCGAGCAACAGAATAGTGATTCTAAACCCAAAGTTTCAGATGTAACGTGTTTCTAGTCTTTACACAGTTTACCCCACCTTCTTCTTTCCATTATCTCTTTCCAGAATTTTCCGTGAGATGTTTGCTTGAACATTTTCCTGGCCATGGATTACAACAAAGGTCGCTGGCACCTCGCTGACCAGAAGAGATTGTCCACTATTTGCTTTTACTGGCTACTATTTACACAACACGTCGGATGGTCAGTCTTGGTGATTTGCGATCAATTTCATGGACTCTGTTAACTGGAGAACTATGCTAAAGGTAGCAGCTTAGGCAACTGAGATTTATAGCCTAAATAGAAATCCACAGAACTTTGCATAAAAGCACAAGTTTAATTGTTTGTCTTTCTGCATGATGATTGATCGATCACACGTGTTTAATTCTTGATGTGTCTTACTACTGTTATGTATTTTCTTCTTTTCGTTCGTCCGAGTGGCGTAAATGTGTCGTACCTGTTTAACAGCAAAGTTGCTATTTGCTTCTTTCGGCCGACACATCCGATTTCATCGAACATTTGTTTACGGGGTTAGTTTTCCCGAGTTGCCTATTTCATCAGACTGAAATGTATTAAACTTAACAAGATTTTATGATAAACAAACACCTGAAAAACTCCTTATCACAACAATCCTAATCACAACAATAGCTAGTTGTTTAGATTTCTGTTAGATTAAATATATATAGGTTGGTCGATATTTGTAGCTTCAATGAAATGTGGGTACTTTGCAAGATTAGTTGATAAGTGTTAGTTTTGCAGGTATACTGATTAGTTGATAACTATATTTAGGTTGAAAGGTAGTTTTGTTGCTTAATTTGTTTAGATAGGTAGGTATGTTAGTTATTTGCTACGTATTGAAAAGAAAGATCACCTGAAAGATATGTAAACTAGATGGTTGGTACAGATGCAGGTTAGTTAACTTCTGGGCGAAGAATACTCTAGATAGTGAGTGAATATAAATTAATTGTTAGGTCCGACGCATTGGCGTTCGAGTCTCTTGAAGTCTAGAAAGGGTTCGCTCCTATCAGAAAGAATTTGGTGTACCGATAATTCTCACGACAGGATACCAAAAGTAACACTCCCTCAAGACGGGTCTTCCAATCTCTCCTACCTGTCTCTAGAAACTAGACGCATGCATGTGTATACGTAAAGTCACTGTGTGCCTGATACTTGCATTTGTTTTTCTTTCTTTTTCCGCTAATAAACTCCTACTATATTCAATCATTATCATGTTGTGCCATTATATGTTACATAGGGCTCACATTCTATCCCTACATTCCGTGCTATCATTTAGGATCCGCTCAAAACCATGAATGGAATCTAGCCCAGCACTGCCATCGTCTTGTTTCGATTCCTGGCATCAAATTATTTTGGGGGGACGGGGGGATTTACGGGGTAGGGGTTGGCGAAAATAGGGGGGAGGGGCAGGGAATAGAAATGTAAATACACTCATTGCCCCTCAACAAGCATGACCGAAAGAAATACTAATCGAGCATTTGCTGGAATCGTATACGTGGGGCACAAAGACGCAAAACATTGTAGTCTGTAAGCACAACCATAACCACATGGAGAAGAAGAAGAAGAAGAAGAAGAAGAAGAAGAAGAAGAAGAAGAAGAAGAAGAAGAAGAAGAAGAAGAAGAAGAAGAAGAAGAAGAAGAAGAAGAAGAAGAAGAAGAGAAGAAGAAGAAGAAGAAGAAGAAGAAGAAGAAGAAGAAGAAGAAGAGAAAAAGAAGAAGAAGGAGAAGAAGAAGAAGAAGAAGAAGAAGAAGAAGAAGAAGAAGAAGAAGAAGAAGAAGAAGAAGAAGAAGAAGAAGAAGAAGAAGAAGAAGAAGAAGAAGAAAAGAAGAATAAGAAGAAGAAGAATAAGAAGAAGAACAAGAAGAAGAAGAACAAGAAGAAGAAGAAAAAGAAGAAGAAGAGGAACGAGGAGAAAAAGACACACAAAAAAAGAAGAAAAAGAGGAAAAATGAGAAAAAGACGGGAAAAAAAGAAGAAGGAGAGGAAGAAGAAAAAGAAGAAAAGGAAATAGAAGAAGCAGAAGAAGAAGAAGAAGAAGAAGAAGAAGAAGAAGAAGAAGAAGAAAAATAAAAAGAAGAACAAGAAAAAGAAGACAAAAAAAGAAGAAAAAGAAGAAGAAGAAGAAGAAGAAGAAGAAGAAGAAGAAGAAGAAGAAGAAGAAGAAGAAGAAGAAGAAGAAGAAGAAGAAGAAGAAGAAGAAGAAGAGGAAGAGGAAGAGGAATAAGAACGAGAAGAAGAGGAAGAGGAAGAAGACAAAGACAAAGACAAAGAAGAAGAACAACAACAACAAGCAGAAGAAGAAGAAGAAGAAGAAGAAGAAGAAGAAGAAGAAGAAGAAGAAGAAGAAGAAGAAGAAGAAGAAGAAGAAGAAGAAGAAGAAGAAGAAAACGTTCTAGCTCGTTTGTTAAACAAATAGGTTTTACATGATAACTAGACATTTCAACTCTATTATCAAAAAATGTACGGGCAGAAATTGATGCGATATTTTGTATGAGAACAAACATACTGCCTGATGTAATTAATTACAGACAACAAATGAAATGCGACTCATACTTAAAACACATTAAACGTGAAATGAGAGAAGATAATTTAAGCTTGTTTAAATACGAGATGGTTCAGAAATCCGGTATTCTTCGAAAAACATGCACAAATCAGGTTGTCAAGTATCAGTCCGCCTAATGGGAAACTTTACGGCGAAATACAATCACGGGTGTGTCATTATTTCCAAAGCCTATTGCAAAATATCATTCTCTCTGTTTAAAAAGACTTTCAACCATTTGCCAGTTCTCTTTTCCAATGCATTTTTGTGCCTACTGTATTGCGGCATCAGATTTAACGCTCCACATTCTTTGGATACGTCTTGACAAGGTGTTACCGTAGTAAAGTTGTGGGAACAGGAAAGTAGGAGTTAAGGAATTACAGAAAGAATATTAACTGGCGGGGAAGAGAGAGAGAGAGAGAGAGAGAGAGAGAGAGATAGAGAGAGAGAGAGAGAGAGAGAGAGAGAGAGAGAGAGAGAGAGAGAGAGAGAGAGAGAGTATGAACGAACGAACGAACAAATAAACGAAATTTTATATTAAAAATAAATCATACATTTGCCATAAAGACTCTTTTATACTTGACCTTTTGAACCAATAATCTGTCATCTGTATTCAATAGCATTTATATTTCATGATTAAAGCCTGTTAAGCTATTTTATCAATATACATAATATGAATACTGAAGAAAAAACATGCAACTATTGAACCAGGTGTAGTTCATTACATTTGTTTAATAGTCTAATGATCAATGTCCAAACTAACCAGACTCTTGAAAATTATGTTCCGCTCACAATTGGCGGCTGCCATAGTTCGGAACTTCCCAATGCGGATGACACAGTGAAAAAGGAGTAAATCTTTTCATATGTAATCAAAAACACAGTGAAGATTATAACCTGTTCCTGAATTTAAAGAAATAAAAAAAAAAATACTTACCACATACAAACACACACACACACGCGCGCGCGCACGCACGCACCCACCCACACCCACCCCCAGACAAACACACACACACAGACACACGCACACACACACACTCACAAAACTGCTTGTTAAACAAAAATAAAACAATAAATGATGAAGATATTGAGAATGTTACAAACTTTGAAGGTCTAGGCTCCGTAATAAACAACAATGGAAAGTGTTCGACAAAAGTTATAGGTAGGATTGCCATATCACTGCAAAGATTAAACAACATTTAAGGTCTTTGGTTAACCAGCAGCAAGGAAATCGGAAACAAAATTGTAGTAACACACAGATGTTTGACGTCAACTGTGTCGCAGTCATTAAGGAAGAAAATACTTTTGAGTTAAAACGTTATAGACAGATTCTCAGCATACCTTGGACCAAGACGGAAAAAAATAAAAATATCATGAGAGATCTTAACATAAGAAAAGATTTGCGTGCATGCAACATATTGTATCAGAAAACTGAAATATTGTGCTCATATTTACCGAAACGGCGGATCGGAATGAATAATAACAAAAGGCATGGTACCAGAAAAGAGAGGCAGGGACTGACCAGCAAGAAGGTGAGCACAGGATATACGTGACAACTTCGGTGGAAGAGTGCACGAGGGTGCTGGCGAGACAGCGAATGTCTTTTCAGCAGGCAGTGATGAGAGGGAGGGACGTTTTGCAAGGTACCTCATACATGATAACGATGAGGGGTAGGGTATAATGAAATTTAACCAATACATCAGAGGTAACAGTCCAGGGAGAAGGGGAAAACTCAACCATGTGCGTTATGATAGATACAGGATAACGAAAAACTATTCTGAGAATTTATAATTATCATAAAAATCGAAAAAAAGAAAACAGGCTTGGAAAGAAAAAAGTGATGATCATTACTGATACATTTTTAAAAAAAGCAGGTTAATCAGTGAATGTAGTCCGATCAATCATATGTCTATGCTGAATTACACAGCTGAAATGTTATAATGGTGTCAGTGCACTTCTGCACTGTCATTTTAACACTAAAACAACATCCTATCTCATCTGATCTAGTCTTTCTTGTACCCTGTGATCTTAAGCTGAAACATAGCAGTAATGTTCCTTTTTGTGTACTTCACAAGTGTTCATTTTTCCCCGTGTTTATGACTGGGGTCGACGTCTGTGGCTTATACGTTACGAACGCGCTTTGTAATGCCGGGGTGCCGGGTTCAATCCCAGCTGCGGGCCTTGCGCCATAAGTTGGTTTCGACAGTGGTATCGAGAAGCTCACCGTCCAGTAGGCAATGGCAAACTACTGGGCGTAATCTTGCCTTGGAAAACCACCACAGCCCAGAAATGCTACGGTTGGTTTTACAACGTCCTGTATAGGATACGCAACTAATTTTAAATTGATATGACAGGGGCCTCTTTAAATTTATATATATGTATATAATACGGTCGAAACTTTTCACTTTTTTTTGCTTTGTAATAACATCTAACGCCGCACTGTCCTTATTTTGTCTTTTTTAAAAATCATTTCTGATGTGCTCTCTTCTTTATATGTAGCGGGATCTTCTCATGAATCTCATCCCAGTCATCATTTGTGATATGCAGAACATCGAGGAAATAAGAAATGTGGAGAGCCACCAACGCTTATGAAATATGGCACATCATGTTATAACAACTAAATGCACCTACCTTCGTCACGGTGTTAACTTTTGAGACCATTCGGTACAATGTGTTTCCGGTATGTAATTTTAAACAAATTTCCAGAACTTCAGTTAAACGTCGATTAAAAAAAAAGGGGGGGGGGGAGGCGGGGCGGTGGAGCAACAGTTTGCAATCTATTGCTTGGTGACCAGCCTATATCTATTGACATTTGGTGTCGAATGAAAATGTCTGAATATTCATCAGTGCATTTTCTCTTTCTTCTTTTCACAGCAGACCTAGTTAATTAGTTAGCTAGTTAGTGTACGCATTATTCCTATTGCTAATCCAATTATTCAGTCCATAAGTGATCGGTTCCCCTCCTCAGTAAATCCAGTAGCGTGTAGCGGCTATAGACACCAGTTCTGAACTTATTTCTTGCTTTTTTTTTTTTCACCAGTCATCACTTGGTTCTTGCATACGTCTCACTGATCGTACTGCGTTTAATATTTCAATCCGGTCCATGGCTCGTCCGCCCTTTACAGTAGCGTTGGCTGCAGGCCTACTAGCTAATTTCCTCGCTTTGCGTACCCTAGTACGAAATCGAAACTGTATTTGTCAGGCAAGACCGCCTCAGGGACGCTAACAACTGCATTTGGACCCTGTCCATCTCTATCTTCCTAACAAAAATCGTTAAGTCACCGAAAAAGCTCACAATATCTGTTCATGTGTAGCGCATGTGTTGATAGTTGTTGTGGCTGAATTC
>CAJHNH020000909.1:0-37500 GCA_905116865.2 Candidula unifasciata
TAGCTGTGTGTGTTATGTGATGTTACTTTTTTTAATGGTCAGTTAGTGTCAATGTCGCTATTATACTTTTTCTTTATATCCACTTACTGAGAGAGAGAGAGAGAGAGAGAGAGAGAGAGAGAGAGAGAGAGAGAGAGAGAGAGAGAGAGAGAGAGAGAGAGAGAGGTAAGGGGGGGGGGGGAGAGCGAGAGAGAGAGAGAGAAAAAGAGAGGGAGAGAGATTAGCAGCTGCGACAAAAGAGTCACTATTTGGAAAAGAATTCTCAGGTACAAATCCTAGAATCCCTATTTACTTT
Organism: Candidula unifasciata; assembly: GCA_905116865.2. Lineage (NCBI taxonomy): Eukaryota > Metazoa > Mollusca > Gastropoda > Stylommatophora > Geomitridae > Candidula > Candidula unifasciata. The sequence continues at coordinate 296 of CAJHNH020000909.1, forward strand.
ACTTTACTTTTTCCTTCCACGTATGCCACTAAGCGTTGTGGGGAGATGCAAGTTCCTGTCATAAGCAAGGCGGGCAGCATCTGATGTTCTGAGGCCATGCTTTTGGCAGGTTTCGGAGACCCGTCAATCCACCGTTTCCTTGGTCTTCCTCTTGCCTTATATCCTGAGCTTCTTTGGTTGAAAATTTGTGATGTTATTTGATCATTTTTCATCCTGGTTAGATGTCCAAACCATTTCATTCTTTGATGTTCTATGTAGTCTAAACATGGTGTAGTTTTGACAGTGTTTCTAATGTCTATATTCTTTATCCTGTCTAGTCTGGTCTTATTCGCTGCTTTTCTTAGACATTTCATTTCACAGGCTTCTATTTTTTCTTTCATGGGTCTTGTTGATTGTCCATGTCTGGCACATGGTAGCAGAGTGTTGGAATGAAGATGGTGTTTATCAATTGTCTTTTGGTCTTCATGGTTATATCTGGATGTTTAAGCAGAGGTGATAGTTGGTATGTGACAGCATTTGCTTTCTGTATTCTTGTTTCTATTTCTCTGTCCATTCTTCCATCCTCTGTAAATATACTGCCCAAGTATTTGAACTCTTTTGGTTTGCTTGATTTTGGCACTTCCAACATTTATATTCAGTGGCCTGTGTGTTCTGCTGATCTTCATAACTTCTGTTTTTTCTGTACTGATTCTCATATTATGTTGTAAACAGCTGTTGTTGAGAGTAGTCAGATGTTCCTGTAGATCATATTCATTTTGATACAGTATGCTTTGATCATCAGCAAAAAGTAATTCGTTTATAGCATACACGTCTGGGTTTGCTTCTACAGTGATCTTATCCATGTATGTTATGAAAAGTAATGGTAACAGTACACATCCTTGTCTGACACCAGTTGTGACTTTGAACCATTCAGAAAGACCACTAGATGTTCTTACTGCACTTTCACTTTTTTCATAGAGGGCTCTGATGTTGTCTAATAATTGACCCTGCACTCCGTAATCGTCAAGAATTCTCCACAGCACATCTCTGTCTACACCGTCGAATGCCTTCTCTTGATCTACAAAGACCACGTTCAGCTCTTTATCGTATTCGAGTGTCTTTTCACAGACTTGTCATAGTGCAAATATGGCATCAGTGCAACCTCGCCCTTTCCTGAAACCGAATTGTGCTTTACTCAGTAGAGGTTCAACCTTTGCTCTTATCCTACCTTCTAAGATCTTTGCATACATTTTCCCCACATGACTTAGTAAAGATATCCCTCTATAAGTTCCACATTCTCTCTTGTTTCCTTTTTTCTTCCAGATAGGTACTACAACTGATCTTTGCCAATCCACTGGTACCTTTCTCTCTGCCCATGCTCTATTGAAAATTCTCTCCAGCCAGGTGATCATAGTGTCCCCTCCAGCCTGGATGACTTCTGTTGTTATTCCGTCGATACCAGCTGCTTTGTGTCTTTTACTTGTTTTGATAACTTTCTCTACTTCATCCCGCAGGATATGTGGTTCTAGATGATCTGGAGCCCTTGAATGGAATTCTGCTGTTTCATGTACTCCCGACGGGTTCAAAAGTTCTTTAAAATATTCCTCCCATCTTTTTTTAATTTCTTTTTGGCTGAATAATGGTTTTCCATTTTTATCGTTTATGACTGATGTTGGATTGAAGCTTTGTTCTCTTAATCGCATCGCTTTCTTACTTTTTACTTTTTCCTTCCACGTATGCTGCTAAGCGTTGTGGGGAGATGCAAGTTCCTGTCATAAGCAAGGCGGGCAGCATCTGATGTTCTGAGGCAATGCTTTTGGCAGGTTTCGGAGACCCCTTCAATCCACCGTTTCCTTGGTCTTCCTCTTGCCTTATATCCTGAGCTTCTTTGGTTGAAAATTTGTGATGTTATTTGATCATTTTTCATCCTGGTTAGATGTCCAAACCATTTCATTCTTTGATGTTCTATGTAGTCTAAACATGGCGTAGTTTTGACAGTGTTTCTAATGTCTATATTCTTTATCCTGTCTAGTCTGGTCTTGCTCGCTGCTTTTCTTAGACATTTCATTTCACAGGCTTCTATTTTTCTTTCATGGGTCTTGTTGATTGTCCATGTTTGGCACTGGTAGCAGAGTGTTGGAATGAAGATGGTGTTTATCAATTGTCTTTTGGTCTTCATGGTTATATCTGGATGTTTAAGCAGAGGTGATAGTTGGTATGTGACAGCATTTGCTTTCTGTATTCTTGTTTCTATCTCTCTGTCCATTCTTCCATCCTCTGTAAATATACTGCCCAAGTATTTGAACTCTTTGGTTTGCTTGATTTTGGCACTTCCAACATTTATATTCAGTGGCCTGTGTGTTCTGCTGATCTTCATAACTTCTGTTTTTTTCTGTACTGATTCTCATATTATGTTGTAAACAGCTGTTGTTGAGAGTAGTCAGATGTTCCTGTAGATCATATTCATTTTGATACAGTATGCTTTGATCATCAGCAAAAAGTAATTCGTTTATAGCATACACGTCTGGGTTTGCTTCTACAGTGATCTTATCCATGTATGTTATGAAAAGTAATGGTGACAGTACACATCCTTGTCTGACACCAGTTGTGACTTTGAACCATTCAGAAAGACCACTAGATGTTCTTACTGCACTTTCACTTTTTTCATAGAGGGCTCTGATGTTGTCTAATAATTGACCCTGCACTCCGTAATCGTCAAGAATTCTCCACAGCACATCTCTGTCTACAATGTCGAATGCCTTCTCTTGATCTACAAAGACCACGTTCAGCTCTTTATCGTATTCGAGTGTCTTTTCACAGGCTTGTCTTAGTGCAAATATGGCATCAGTGCAACCTCGCCCTTTCCTGAAACCGAATTGTGCTTTATTCAGTAGAGGTTCAACCTTTGCTCTTATCCTACCTTCTAAGATCTTTGCATACATTTTCCCCACATGACTTAGTAAAGATATTCCTCTATAAGTTCCACATTCTCTCTTGTTTCCTTTTTTCTTCCAGATAGGTACTACAACTGATCTTTGCCAATCCACTGGTACCTTTCTCTCTGCCCATGCTCTATTGAAAATTCTCTCCAGCCAGGTGATCATAGTGTCCCCTCCAGCCTGGATGACTTCTGTTGTTATTCCGTCAATACCAGCTGCTTTGTGTCTTTTTACTGTTTTGATAACTTTCTCTACTTCATCCCGCAGGATATGTGGTTCTAGATGATCTGGAGCCCTTGAATGGAATTCTGCTGTTTCATGTACTCCCGACGGGTTCAAAAGTTCTTTAAAATATTCCTCCCATCTTTTTTTAATTTCTTTTTGGCTGAATAATGGTTTTCCATTTTTATCGTTTATGACTGATGTTGGATTGAAGCTTTCTTCTCTTAATCGCATCGCTTTCACACTCTTATAAAAGTCTCTTGGTGATTCTGTACATAGCTGTGTTAGGTGTTCACCATACTTTTTCCATGATTCCTCTTTGGATTTCTTTATTGTTCTCTTGGTGTCTCTTCGAGTTAGTCTGTACCTAATGTAATCCTTTTCGTCTTTTGTTTTTAACCATATTTGAAACATCTTCTTTTTATTTGACACTGCTTCTTTGACTTCTTCATTCCACCAAGCGGTACCCTTTTTCTTGTCTTTGCCCGTCTTTCTGGTACCACACTTGTCCTTTAATATCTTCGTGATGGTTGATTTATAATAATCCCATTCTTCTTCAATTCTTACTGGTTCCTTGGCAATATCTGCAAAAGCCTTTGTTATTTCTAGTTCAAATTCATGTTTGATATTCTCTTCCTCTAATTTCTTAGTGTTGATGATTTCTTCACGTTTCTGTTTATGTAGACTGTTTCTACTTGAGTTGCATATGTTCATAACTACTGGGCGGTGGTCTGAATCCAGTCCCGCATTTGGGACAGCTTTTGAGTCGCTTACCGTCCTCTTCTGCCGTTGTCTGACTAGTATAAAATCAATTTGTGACGCTTGATCTAAGTTGTTCCACTTGTACCACGTTTTAACCTGACTTTGGCGATGTTGGTAGAATGTGTTGGTAATGTAGAGATCTTGTTCAGCACACAAGTTTAACAGGTGTTCTCCATTTCTATTGCAATCTGTGGTTGTGTCGCTGAATGGGCCAAGGTATCTCTCCCATGGTGATCTTCTTTTACCTACCCTACCATTAAAATCTCCCATTACTATGATGTCCTCTTTCTCTTTAACATCATTGATGGTGTCCGTGAGTCTCTCGTAAAAGTCTTCTTTTTCTTCTTCAGAATAACTATCGTTGCAAGGTGCATATATCTGAATAATCGTTGTAGTTTTACTTCCTTCTGTCAACTTGATTAAAATAATTCTTTCTGATATAAATTCTGTTCCTGTTATTAATTTTGCTGTCTCGGGATGAAGTATAAATCCGACACCATGTTTTGCCCTATCTTTAGTGGGTACTCCGCTCCATAATAAAACATAATTTTCATGTATTTCTTTTGTATTATATCCTTTCTTTCTTGTATCCGCAAGACCCATGACGTGTATATTTTTTCTTTTCATGAAATCCACTATTTGTGGCTCTTTGTTGGCAATACCACATATGTTCCATGTGCCTATGTAAGTCGTTTTTCTGTCTCGTCGTCCTTTAACGTTTCCAGTCCATTTTCCGTTTGGGGCTGTCCGTTTATTTATCTCCTTTCTAATTTTCGTAGCAATAAAAAAAATCCACTGCCGGCTTGCTAGGCCAGTCGCAGTTTAAGGGAAAATCTGACCAGATGGACCCCATCCCATCTGGCGAGCCAGAGCCTCGTTCGCCTGTGGCCTCACGGCCACAGTTTCCCGGTCTGCACCACTGGGAGGAGAGGTTGACTTATGTGTACTGTGGGTCATCGGCAGGCTACTAATTTTCACTTTTCACCTCTCCTAAGAGAAGCTAGCCGACCCCAACCCTGCTGGATGCAGAGCCAGGCACAGTCCACACCTTGCAGACCCTAGAATCCCTATTGAGCCTTAAGGATAAATTGGCGCATACGAAGGTTATGCAGTAACCTGAGTCGGGTGTTGCTGGAAAAAAAATCTTCACGTTCAATTACCATCCTCTATGGTGGCGCTTTGGGTTACAATTGTGACTAGGTTATGTGCGCCAAATAAAATGGCTTCGTATTGCACGCCACCAAAAGCCGTGAAAAAGACTCCTGCAGTGTTGGTGCGATCAAAGGAGACAGACCCAAACACTGTCCTGGCCGGCGACGAAATCGTCTACCGGCAAGCCAATGGGCGACCGGACCGTCAATGATGATGTGAAACTAGTCCTTTACTTCACATTTAAAACCTTTGAATGACTGCAAGGTTATGCCAGCTGGCACTGCTAAAATACATAGCAACCGACGCGTCGGCGCCCAGCAACAATGGCCGGCACGAAAGGTGGCCAGGTGAACCATCTCCTTGAACCTTCTCCTCACAACAATACTCAAACAAAACTTTCGCATTTTTGTCTTCTAAATATGGCCAGCGATAACAGGGAATCTTCGAACAACATGTCTTGAGGACAGAATCGAGCAAACATTTCCTGACATGCAAACTACCAAGACAAAAAAAAAAAAAAATCTGTTTTAGGAGAAGATGGTAGGAGAAAAATACAACTTTATTTTCATAGAGCCACAAACTGGACATAAAGGTTCGCCTATCTTTGGTTCTTTCAAACGCGCAGCTTTCACACAGTACCTGCTTTTTATTTGTGTATTATATTTTATGTATCAAATTTTATGTATGACATTGTGTGTATCGTATTCCATGTTCATATTTTATGTATTATATTTTGTATCTCGCATTTTATGTGTAATATTTTTATGTAAAGTATTTCACGTATCACATTTTATCTATCATATTGTTTGCTTCATATTTTATGTTTTAAATTTTATGTATAATTTGTTTATGTATCACATTGAATGTGTCATAATTTGTATATCATATTTAATGTATCATATTTATGAATCTTGTTTTATATATCATTTTTTATGTATCACGCATGTTAAGCTCAATCAGCAATATCCATAATTTTACAAAAAGGAAAAAAAAAGGACTTGTTCTATTTCTTGGCGGACTGACATGTTTCAAACACAAAAACACAAAAATATAAGAAATAAATACACCCGTACGTGCAAATACACACACATGCCAGTGGAAGTAAAGAGGAAAGGTATTTGTGCTATGTGATGATAAGAACTAGGGAAAAAAAAATAAAACAGTGGAAATCTAAATAAAGGACGAAAATGTTATGTTTTTCAAATGTTAGACATAAATTAACTATAACTTCCAGGAAATATTGAATTGTGAGGAACAATAGAACGTCGGTTGTGAAGGAAAGCGGAAGAATAAAGGACAATTAGAGAAAGTGTGTTGTCTGATTCATGTCTGTGAAGTTTGCGCGTGGATTTAGTGGCCGGAAGAGCAAGGAGGTGCCCCAAGAACAATGTAGATGACTGTCTCTCTATTGAAAAAGAGGCAAATGACGCGTCGGCTCTGCCAATATTTGACCGCAAAGCGCGCGCCTGTTGGAGCCACTGTCAACATGTAGCCATAGGCAACCGGTCTGCAACCAATCTCCAACATTTTGCAAAATGCAAAAGCAAAGAAATTTTGTATCCAAGAGGTGCGAATGATTTCCGCTGTGGTAGTTGTTGCTTGTTTGGCCGAAGATCTCAGTTGGCCAGACTCTTGCATGCGTTTCTTTTCCACACAGGAAGCATACGCCGATTGCGCAAACACGGAAACGGAAACATATTCCCAAAATACATGCGGCCCACGTTAACAATGTATTGGGGACTGTGGGCGATGAGCCAGGTCACAAGACTCGGGCTTTGATCCTGCGTCGGGTTGAGGAATGTAATCAAGATGACATTTTGTCCTGATGATGTTCAGGGACGATAAAAGAAGCCTTCGTCTTCTTCTTTACGTTCACCAGCTTTGAACAACGGCGGAAAGCTCTGGTTGTTCGTCAGCTTTTGGACTCCAGTCCTGTTCCAGAAACTGAGTGATGTGTGCACTTACGTTTCACATGTCTGACTCATTTGCATGCAGGCTGTTAGTTCCTTGTCTCTCAGGCAGATGTACTCCTACTTCAGAGGAAGCTTCTATTTTAGTCGACTCTTACTTCCTGCTTTTGGACAGGCAGGGGGTCAATTTTCTCTCCCCCCCCCTCCCCCACCCCACAATGGAGCTCCAGAAACCACTATTTCTGCTTTATCTCGCTAGACCCCGCTATAAAGTCGTATACCTAGCTACAGTTTGTTTTTCTCCGCATGTTCACTCTGTTTTGTTTTTCCATCTCAATCTCTAGTCAGTTGTTTGCTTTGCTTTTTTCGCTGTCTAGGAATTAGCGAAATGTCTATTTTATTTTTCTTTTTTCAATTGTATATTTCTATTTCTATGTCTTTGTTTTTCCCCTGTGAACCCTGTGAGTTCCAATGTGAATGGTTTTAGTTATATTAAAAAAGTAACGGTCCATTTTCCACACTTTTAGGCGTATTGGGAATGTAGGGCTAGACCTATATTTTTATAGACCTAATCGGCGGGTGATGTGGTCAGCATCAGGCCGGCCGCCTTTACTTCCCAGGACTACATCTGGTACCCACTCAAGGCTGGAAGTCAAGGTCATTTTTGGAAGAAGAAAAAATACCTCTCTTTCAGGACGCGAACGCACGAGCTTCCGATCCGCAGGCGAGCGACTAGCCGCCCACGCCACGGATACTCCTCTTTTCGTTATATTAATCTCCGCTTGTCTTAACGCGCGTCCACTTAACACCGGCATCTTTTCCTCAGGTCTTGATTCCCAGCAGTTGAAATTTATTGTAATGCCGGGGTGTCGGGTTCGATCCCAGCTGCAAACAGTTTGTCTTGCAATGGTTTCTACTGTGGTACCCAGAGGTGAACACAATGGCAAACTATTAAACGTAAAGTTTGCCGAGGAAAATCACAACAGCACGAAAAAATGCTGGGGTAGGCTCTGCAACGTCCTGTACAGGATCCGCAACTAACTTTGTGTGTATGTGTGTGTGTGTGTGTGTGTGCGTGTGTGTGTGTGTGTGTGTTTAATGTATTGCCAAAGTCTTTGGTCGAGATCGATTTGGATATGCTGCGGTAAAGCTTGACATCATAGCACTCAGAAGATTTTCAAAAGTGCTCCGACCCCATTCTCAGCAGCCAGTGCAGAGTTCCACCACAAGTGGTACCAGTACCAGTCTGAATGTATGTCCGTCTCGCTTTTTCTCTGAGTGCCTAAATGTAAGCCAGATTTCCTGGTCACTTCTCGCTTCACCATACTCTTCAGAGAGGACCTGCACACTGTTCAATGTGTGGTCGAAACGTTGGGTTGTGTTTGCGTGTGTAGTCTTAACCTCATCGTGGGAAATCCGAGCGTTCCAGGGAAAAGTCCAATATTATAAGGGTGTTACCGTGTGAAATGAGCGCCAACTAACTTTAACTCAAACCCTAATCGCCCTGTAATAGTGGACTCTCCCCTGCAAATCTAGGATCCCCGAGATACTTTGCTATGCCGATCTTTAAAACCAATTCTCGTATTCCAAAATCCTCAGAATGTCCTATCTCTCTAAGGGCAATGACAATGTCTGCGTGATCCATGGGTTGGTCATTTTCAATTAATTCAACACCTGCCAATCTATCAGCTCTTTCATTACCAACAACGCCTGCATAACCTGCGACGAATATGAAGGTAACTGCACACACAGGTGAGTTTTGCAATGACTCAAACCACTGTCTGCGTAACCAGCCTGCCTCCACCCGATGGATCATGCTCAAAGAATCTCTCAGCACACACACACACGGGAATAGTCCTGTGATTCTAGCCACATGAAAGATTGTGTCACCGCCATCACCTCCATCGTCATGCTGCTGGTGGTCATAGACAAGGTACCCCTGGCTTGTTGAACTCTTCTGCCTGAAGAGCGAGCTGTAAATGCCCATACACTCTTATGTCCTCGTATAACCGACCCGTCTGTGAAGATCACCACATCTGTCTCATCTGACTTGTCACTGATAAGCGCGCATACCTCAGCGTTGACAGCAGCTGGATTCTGCTCCTGACAATCCTATCGAGCGTCACGACACAGCAGAATTTGAGATTGGTCGCTTTAGACACTGGTCTACATTCCTTACCTGGATGGATGTCCCTAAGGCGGCAAACCTGCATGATGTCATCCTCTGCCCTACCCAGCCATGATTCACCCCTTTTAAGCCTATCGCCCTTTTTCTTGAAGATTATGTGGTGCAAAGGGTGCATCAGATTTGAGCTTATCTTGAGGTATGCACGTGCCCTCCAGATCTTGATCTTGTAGTTCATGGTAGGAAAGTCAAGAAGGTGCCTCATTGCTACACAAGAGGTGTTTCCAGTGCACCCCAGAATAATTCCCACTTCTTCTTTTTACACCTTCTCAAGTCTTTCTATCTGAGTGTGGCTGACAGTGATGATGGCTAGAGCATATTCGATGGGAGAAAGTACAAGTCCGTGGAACAGAAGCAGAAGCAGTCTCTGCTCAGTGTTAGCAGCGGCCAGAACCCTCATTGCTGAAAGGCCTTTGCGCGCTTTTGTTATGACATGTTCAACATGTTCTTTAAACGACAGGCTGCGATCAAACCTCATCCGAGGTATGTCATCAGATTTGTTCTCCTCAAAATTTGATCGCTGCTTTTCACTACTGGTAAGTCTGTCTTCACTATATGCATGTTCAATGAGAACCACGTTACTGAGGCCTTCGAAGGGTAGACATGAGCATAATGATCTGCACACCAGGAGGATATGCGATCAAGTTCACTCTGCAATGAAAGTTTTTTACTCGTTGTTTGACTGTTAGGAGAATTCGTGTCCAGCTAGCATCAAAGTACTGGTGACTGGCAGCTTTCAAATATTACAGTTTATTTATGAGAGCTGTAAGCTCCTAACAATCGTTTCGTGCTCGGCGAGAGGTAAACTGAGAAGCAGTTTGTAATAAATAGTATACAGCAATAATAGATAGCGATATAAAGCGTCTGGAAGCCGCCGTGGTCTAGCGGCTAGACGCTCGGCTTCGGATTGGAAGGTTGTGGGTTCGGTTCCTGACGAGGGTCAGATTTTATTCAGAAATGACCTTGGCTCCCAGGTCGACCCAGCCTTGAGTGGGTACCCGGTACAGTCCTGGAAATTAAAGGCTGCCAGCGTAATGCTGACCACATCACTCACCAAGAGACGTTTGGTTTATACAATATAGGTCTGGTCCTATATACCCAATATGCCTGAGAGGCGCGGAAAAAAGGTCCTTACTTTTACTTTTGAGATAAAGCGTTTTGCTTTTGCAGCGGGAAAGTGTCAGGGACGATTACTGTCCTTACATGCAGACCCCGCTTATGATCTGAGCTCTTCTTCTTCTTTTTATTAGCGACGGTAAACTTCGGTAAGATTCATTTTTGCCTGTCCCGACTTTGTAATTGGTTCTGTAAAGATAAATATATACTTTATTCCCCACCCCCCCCCCCCCCTGCCCCACTCTCCCGTATTTCAACATTTCTATACTATACATCAGTCAACTCATGTCGATATACAAAGAAACAAGACATGATCATAAAACGCCGCGTTAGCGCCGTCGATAGGAGTCTCGCTTTCAAATCCAGCTGCAAGTCGCTGCAGCCCACGGCTGGTGTTCCCGGGGGTTCACCCAGCCTCCAGGAAGTGGGTATCAGAGTTAACACTCTGGGGTAAATGGAGGAACGTCGCTGTAGCTACGGAGTTGCGTGCGGGCGGCGACACAGGCGGACAGTTTCTTATCAGCTGTCCTTACTGGTGGCAGAGCACTTATGGTTTATAAACGTGTGCAATGACGCTGGTTCACCTCTCCCGACTTTACCTTTTTTTTTTTTTTTTTCAGAGATAACAATCATTTTCCACACAGTCACAAGACAATAACACAAAACAATAAAGGTGGCAGACATACAGGCATATGCCAACAAGTCACAAGACACGATCACAGAATGATAAAGACAGTAGACACACAATCATTTGCCACACAATCACAAGTTACGATCACAGAATGATAAAGACAGTAGACACAATCATTTGCCACACAATCACAAGATACGATCACAGAATGATAAAGACAGTAGACACACAATCATTTGCCACGCAATCACAAGATACGATCACAGAATGATAAGGACAGTAGACACACAATCATTTGCCACGCAATCACAAGATACGATCACAGAATGATAAAGACAGTAGACACACAATCATTTGCCACACAATTACAAGATATGATCACAGAATGATAACAGGCAGTAGACATACAATCATTTGCAACACAATCATAAGATACAATCACAGAACAATAGAGGCAGCAGACATACAATCAATAGCCACACAATCACATGACACGATCTCACAATGATAGAGGCAGTATACATTCAATAGATTTACAATAATTTGCCACACAATCACAAGACACGATCACCAAATGATAGAAGCAGTAGACAAATTACATACATTTGCCACGCAGTCACTGGACACGTTCACATTACGATACAGGCAGTAGACATACAATCATTCCACATAATCATAAGATACGATTATAAGACACGATCAGAAAACAAAAGAGGCAGTAAACATACAATAATTTGTCACACAAACACAAGATGCGATTACAAAACATTAGAGGCAGTAGACATACAATCATTTGCCACACAGCCACGAGACACGATCACAAAACAGAAGACTCATAAGACATACAATCATTTGCCACATAACCAGTGGACAGCTTATGCATTATCTGCACAATTACAAAACACACTCACTAAGCACACCAAATACACAGGCAACCATAGGATAACAGATATCAGCGTACGCACATAAAGAAGACACAATCACAGGACACAATCACAAGACAGAATCACAAGAGACAATCACAAGACACAACCACAAGATACAATCACAAGACAGAATCACAAGACACAATCATACAACAAAACATCTAGCAAGGAAACATTCAGTAGGCACAGAGTTACTTGATTTTACATCCAACATATACTCAATCACAAAACAATCTTCTGGATGTGGTTTCCGGGGATCCATGTGTGGGTGTGGGGGATTGGAGGGGGTGGGGGGGGGGGGGTAATATATCCACTGCGGCCACTAAGATCCATTTAGGCTGGGTCAACCTCACATTCAATGTCATTTCTGAAAAACAAGTCCGCCTCCATCAGGAACTGAACTCACAACCTTCGGATCCGTTGTGGAGTGTCTAGCCGCTACATAACGGCGGCGGCGGCCACCACTAGCTGAAGTCAAGAGTAAACTATCACAGACTGCCACAGCTTGTCTCTACCGCAGCACATTTCCCATTCACTAATTGATCACTGATAGACGGGCAGGCTCTGAGTTTTCGTTCTGGTGAATACACCGGGGATGTCTCCTCTCTGGACTTGAAGATTATCTCCTCTTTAAATATTCTGTTCGGTGTGTGTGTGTGTGTGTTTGTGTGTGTGTGTTTGTGTGTGGTGGTGGTGGTGGTGATGAGACAGACAGACAGACAGACAGACAGACAGACAGACAGACAGACAGACAGACAGACAGACAGACAGACAGACAGACAGACAGACAGACAGACAGACAGACAGACAGACAGACAGACAGACAGACAGACAGACAGACAGACAGACAGACAGACAGACAGACAGACAGACAGACAGACAGACAGACAGACAGACAGACAGACAGACAGACAGTGAGAATTTTGCCAAAAGACGCAAATGAAGAAATAAGTATTCGGTAAGTTAATTTAAACAGATCTCCTTCTCCTTCTTGGCGTTCACCGGCTGTAAGTTACGACGGAAAGTTTTTGATTGTTCGTTCACTTCTGGATTTTAGCCTTGTTCCAGGAGCTTGAGTTTTGCTTACACGTCTAGGTTTTAAATGTAGCTTATTGGGAAACACAGATTGCTGGTTCCTCACTTCTCATGTAGATGAACTTCGACTTCTATAGAAACACCCCTAATTATTTGACTTTTACGACATGCTTGTTGGGAGGTAGTGGGTTTGATTCACCCCGCCGCTCCCCCTTTCTCCCACAATGGCACCCAAGATACCACACGGGGATTTTAACTGCTAACATAAGGATCAATATTCATCGACGTCGCTATCATTAGTATCACCATTGTATAAGCATCATCGAGAGAAAGGCAAAGAGGAAGGGAAGTGATCACCGGACGTTAAAGATAGTAGCATACAATATGTGAAGCTCACAAAGTAAACATCATTACGGGAATACTAAAGTGACCTAGTTTGAAAATCAGAAGAGACACATCGGGGTGGCTGTTGCATAGGAGGACTGCGCGTGCATGGGAATAACCATCTCGACAGATACAAAAACACAACATAGTCTGAAAGCTGTAACAAACAAGGGGAAACTACCCCATTACTACTCCAATAAACTAATAATGGAAATCAACATTTACAGGAAAGAGGTGCAGGGATCAACAAGCACGAAGATGTGCACACACGTAGCACCTTGGGCACGAAGGTGCACGAGGCGAGAGAGCGGGAAAGAGACCAAGTTTCGTTTAAGCAGACCGAGTTGAAAGTGTGACGTTCTACAAAGGGCCTGGTACATGACGATGATGATGATGAAGAGTCTGAAAGTTAACACACGCTGATCAGGTCACCCACAAATATCCGGACTGAGCTTATACGGCAAGATGACCCTCTCGGTTGTTAGAAAGAGAAAGGAAAAAAAAGTAGATTTGACTTTTACCACTCTCTGAACTACCTGCGTGTATCACTTTTTAGGGTAGTTGGGACATGACGGAAGTGACCTTTCATCATTACTATCAAGTGCTTTGCCCACTTACATGGGCGATCATGCCTCTTCATAATCTACGACCTTCAACAGCATGTCTGAGCTCGTGTGCTGATACGCCTGTATGCCATAACAAAAGGATGTCAAGAGTTGGTAAAACTAACGTTGCTCTCCCCACCGCCCATAAACACAGTAGCTCACTTCTGATTGGTAGACCTTGAGCCACGCATTCTAGGCATAATTTAAAAAATTCTTCTGTAAAACCACATCTCTGAGGCCTCAATAAATTATTTGGCTTGTTTTATCAGTTGTTTAGGATTCACAATCATATGTGAAAATTTGGCTCTCTGCGGCGTGCAATAATTCTCTTTCCTCAGCTACTCTACAGAAGGCTGATGTTTTACTACAATAAATATTACTTTACAACTACAAGTACCGCTGTTAGCTTTTTTTTTTTTTTTTTTTACGTATCCAGAAACCATGAGTTGTAAACCCTTTGGCTCGGTACTATGGATATCGCAGCCCTTCGGCAGTGATTCCATTATAGGTACCGTTAATCTGGGAGAAATGTGGCTTTTCTGCCTACTCCCGGGAGTGAACCCGGACCACAAGGAGTTCGTCACCCGGCCGCCGCGAAAGTCAGGTTTAACCAACCTCGCTAGAGAGCCCGGCAAGTTAGCATTCTAACCTCTTCAGCCAGCTGCCCCTCGACAGGCCAGTTCGCCATTTGCACCGGGTTCAGGCTGTCAAACCGGTCTGCTAACGAAACTGTATGCTCTCTATCTCCTGTGAGGGCGCAGGTTTCATCTGCCCCGGATAAATATATCCTAATGTCTTTTACTTGTAGAGCCACCTCCAGTTTTCACACTGGGCGAAACCAAACAACCCTCTTGCTTGCTGGGAGGTATGGCATGGGATGCCCAGGTGTTCATCGCGCAATGGAAGGTACAGAACTGGGTACAGGACCAGCTGGGGAAAAGGAATACATATTTTCAAGGTTAATTTTTGGGAATTCTGAATATGAGAACGAAGTTTTCAAAAAGAAGCCTTTATATGTCAGTGGTTTATTGGAATTATGATGCTAGGCTCATAATTTTTATTTTCTTGTACAGGCGCACCGGCACTAAGAAATCTGGGTGGTTGGAGGCTTCCTTATGAATTTATAGGAAGCGAGATTTAACGGACTTAAGACTTGTTTAAGTGTGTAGTATTAGACGTAAACTAGGTAAATGACCCTCTTTCACACCTTCAGGCGTATTGGGCATATAGGGCTAGATTTATATTTTATAGACCAATTAGCACGTGGGGGTGATGTGGTCAGCGCCTTTACTTCCCAGGGTCGCACTGGTACCCACTCAAGGCTAGGTCGACCTGGGAGCCAAGGCCATTTTTTTTAAAGAAAGCCCCGTTCCGTCAGGTTTGGAACCCACAACCTTCCGATCTGCAGACCATCGTCTAGCCGCTACGCCATGGCGACTTCCTGCATTTGTAAGCCCACCTGCACATTTTCTTGGAGTTGGGAACTCAGTCCCCGAAAGAATCAGGGAAAGGGGGAAGGGGTCAGAACACGACCGGCTTTAACTGACGGGCCGTGCTGCTGACATCACCCCGTCGGGCTTACGATGCATTAACGCAGAGGTTCTCAAACTGGGTGCCGAGGTCCCCTGGGGTGCCGTGAGTGTATGCCAGAGGTGCCGCGGCAATAATCAAGAAAAGGCTACAAAAATTGTGAAATTATTAAACAAGGCATGTAGATACTTAAAAGTTAAAATTTAAGTTATCTTCCCTCGCCACTGATGAAAATAGTTTATATATTGTTTGAAAACCGCTGCTTTAACGCATCTTTAGCCCGACCCGGTGACGTCAGCAGCACGGCCCATCAGCTGGAGCCGGTCGTGGTCAGACTCGCGATATCTCAGCTTTCTCGGTTCTAGCGCTGATGTTTCAGTACTCGGTCATGGGTGAGGTCAGTCTTCTGATACCTATTTTACCGGAGGCCAAGGTTAATTACAAGCTAGCTTCAAATGAAAACCGTAGAAGTTTGATAGCAACTACAATAACTATGTCATTGTCTTGTAACCTGTCGATATTGTTTTTAAAGATGTCAAGAGTATCAAGCACGTGACATCACTCTGCACACGAACATTGTAACGTTATAAAGACAGTTTAATTATGTGTGACTCACTTTTGACATGCTCCAAAGAGGCGCAGTGGCCTTTATCAGTTTTTTTTTATTAAACCAGTCTTGAGATTATCAAGTATCAAATACGTGACATCACTGTGCACTCGGACATAGTAACGTTAGAATGACCGTTTAAATATGGCTGTCTCACTTTTGACATGCTCTAAAGAGGAGCAGTAGCCTCTATCTGTTGTGTGTGTGTTTTTTTTAACCTATCTTGTAGACACAGTGGTACTATAGAACATCATGTACTATGTGCAGTGCTAAACCTTGACTGGTGTCAAGATATGCCACTTCACATCAATATAGACATGTGTATCTAGATATATATATATATATATATATATATATATATATATATATATATATATATATATATATATATATATATATATATATAGTTCACATCAATGTAAAGACGATTCATATTAATACGTCAGTCTTTGGATTGTCTACTAATACATATCACTTGATGGATAACCCATATATTTCACATAGATCTCTCCCCCCCCCCTCTCTCTCTCTCTCTATCTCTCTTTCTCTCTCTCTCTCTCTTTCTCTCTCTCTCTCTCACTCTCTATCTCTCTCTCTCCCTCTCTCTCTCTCTCTCTCTCTCTCTCTCTCTCTCTCTCTCTCTCTCTCTCTCTCTCTGTCTCCAGTTGTTATCACAAGCCTCATATTCAGGTCACACCCTTTACGGCTCACTTTCGTATTGCCGGAAGCGTACGTCAAAAGTGAGAGATCTGCTCTGAATAAAGTCTTGCCATTGGTCTTATCTAAAATACCAACTGTCAGTCAAACAATCTCATCCAATTATCTGGTGTCGTTCAGATGTTAACATCTGTCAGGCTTTCTCTAAGCGTTGACATTAACTCATGTTAACAATCGTAAGTCAAAGGGAAAGTGACGACATGATGCCTAATGCGCTACTTGTAACAACAGCTGTTATTGGTGTTATTCTTCATTATCATCATCAAGTGATATTGTTTGCAGCGATCACGTTCTTCAAAAAAAAAAAAAAAACAACGTCTGTTGAGTAAAATGGTTGACAGCACCGTGTCATGCGGTTCACTCTCGCATTTTTGTCTCCGTATGTCGTTCCCGTAATATGCATTCTTCTTGAGAAAACCAAATGCTCTAAAACGTACTTTATTGGAGTTGAGCCATACTCAAACCGTCGGAACACTAGGGAAAACCAACGCTGTATAGTCCCTATTAAATCACATGGCTGTGATCATGGACAATTAATAATATACAAGCCAAACAATTTCTTGAGGCTTCAGAAATGTAGTTTTACAGGAGAATCAGTCGAATTCTTTGAAAAAGAAAAAAAAATTAACCCAGATGTTTTGAAAGGAAAATCAGCCAAATTCCTTGAACAGCCAAACAAGAGCAGCACAGGTGTTCTGAAAGAGATGAGGGCTCGAAGACAACTTGTCACAAACTTGGAAAGAAACCGTCTTCCTTGTTTGATCATATTATAGCAAGAAGGAAACTGGAACATGTTATGACCAGTGGAAGGATATGTTGGGAAAATCGACAGTGGAAGACAATGGCCATCTTCCACTAAGAAGATTCTTGACAACCTTTTTGTCGTGGTATGGAGGGGCTGTCAGCACACGAAGTGATACATGTTGTGGAAGTTCGCAGATTGCGGAGGGGCATGAGCACCATGCCAGTCGGCAAGGCACATCATGACGATGATCTTTATTATCCTGGTGTGTGGTTTATAAGCCTCACAGTCTTTTTGGTGCTTTATTTATATCCTACCCCAAACAGGGGAAATCTACAGGTGACGGGACAGTCTAATATTTCAAGGGGTGGTAGATTGGCTGCATGCAGTCGTGGGACCCAAGCTGCATGTATTCGTGGGACCTAGGCTGCACTCTCGTGGGACAAAGGTGGGTTGGGGTTAGAGCCCATTCTAGATGTTTTGGGCTCGTTAAAAGCATCAGAAAGCCGGTACACCCAGTCCTACCACCCTCTGAAATGTTGGACTGTCCTGTGACGTCATCGGGGGGGGGGGGTAGGATAATTATAAAGAACCGTCCATTTTTCCATCCTCTTCCATCATTTACGGTCATATCGATCTGTGGATGAAGTCCAGTCCAGTAGCCTCAAACTCTCTCGTCAACGTTTGCTTTAAGGCTTTTCTGTTGCTTTTCCGTTTCTTCATTCCACTTGTTTCTCCTTTCTGTGCCTCGATGTGATTCTCGGCAATAACATATTCCAACAGGTAACTCTGTATCTGTGATAACGATCAAGTTGGTCGTCGATTACTCGTTAACGCAGTGATTTCTAAACTGTGCGCCGCGGCGCCCCGTGGAGCCGCGGCCTCTTCACAGGGGCGCCGCGAAAAATATTCGAAGATACACGAGTTTTATTTTCTGTTATCTCTTACATACGAATAGTCATACTTTTACTTAGGTTAGGATGCCGTGGAAAAATTTTAACTACAAAAAGGCGCCGCGACTAATAAAAGTTTTGGAAACACTGCGTTAACGTAAAGACATTTGAGGTCAGCACCATTTACCAAATACATAATGAGGTGCCAATAACCGCCGTGGTGTGGCTGCTAGACGCTGGCCTGCGGATCGGCAGGTCGTGGTTTCGGATCCTGGCTCAGCCAGACTTCTACAAAACGTCGACCTAGCTTTGAGTGGGTGCCAGGTATAGTTATGGGAAGTAAAGACTGTCATCATTATGTTGACCATATCGCCCAACAAATTGCCGATTGGTCTATAAAATTGATGGCCAGCCCTTTATACCCGATACGCCTATAGGCGTGGACAACTATTCTTTACATCAGTGGGTGAAAAAGTGTTTTATTTTTCCTCTTTTTTTTTAAATGTCTTATCTTTTATTTCTCCTTGTTGTGTGTTTTTTGCCCCACTCTTTTTCTTCTATTTTCCCGTTGTTTGTTATCCCCACTATGATTACAGTAGTAAAGTCTACAGACAAAGGAGTTGAATGCTATACTGCGACATTCCAGACAACACCCACTAACCCTCTATTATCAGAAAACAAACCGTTTCACCCCAGTCGATCTTCGTCATTCAATAGTGTCCCGCTCAAGGACGCAGAGACAAGGATTTCAATTATACAAAATCATATTTGTTACACTCCTTCAGCGTGTGGCTTCCTTCGTCCAGTAACCCTTCACGCTTACCCGCGTCTTTCATTCTCTGGATTCCACTAACTCAGGCCTCCAGGCTAGGGTCTTCCAGAGGAGACTCCTTGGAAACATGCCCAGTTAATAGCGGCTTAAGCTACCCAAGTAAATCTATAAAGCTTCTGCCTTGGAGGTAGTTTCTGTGATCTAACGTCTGGACGAGGGACGCGAGCTGTGCTGAAGATACACAACAGCACTTTGTGATATTTGTTGGAGTATCATCAAACTTGTGGAGAACTGGGCGGCCGTTGTTTGCCTTGTGTTTATTACTTGAGTGTTTTCGTCTTCTTCTTCTGTTGTTTTTCATTTTTATATTCTTATTTATCATCGCTATCATCATCATCATATCTTTTTTTTCCTTCTTTTTCTTCTTCTTCTTCTTCTTCTTCTTCTTCTTCTTCTTCTTCTTCTTCTTCTTCTTCTTCTTCTTCTTCTTCTTCTTCTTCTTCTTCTTCTTCTTCTTCTTCTTCTTCTTCTTTTCTTTTTCTTCTTGTTCTTCTTCTTCTTCTTCGTCTTCTTCGTTTTCTCCTTCTCCTTCTTCTTCTTGTTCTTGTTTTTTTCTTGTTCTTGTTCTTCTTGTTCTTGTTCTTCTTCTTCTTTTTCTTCTGCTTCTTCTATTGTTTCTCCTCATTTTTCCCATTCATTACCCACTTACTCTTTTTCTTGAATATTTTCTTCTTCTCCTGAGGAGATATCATTAATAGAAAAGAGTCAGTTCTCTGACTAGTAAAAACCTAAAACTGCTCAGATAAATTAGGGACCAGTTCACAAATATAAAACTGAGGAAAACTAAAAGTATGATTTCTGACAAACGTCATCAAAATAAGAAGATGTAGATGAAGTCTACAGAGACAGCCGTCTTGTGGATGGCAGATGGGAAAAGGTGATGGAAATGAACTGAGAAAACCAGGAAAAAGGACAATAGAGAAGGAAATGAAGGAATGTAAGAGGACATCAGTTGGCATGGACATAAATGCGGCAGACAGGCAGCACTGGTGGTCAAGTGTGAATGACGTATGTGTCGACAACGACATAAAATGATACTGAGATATAAAGAGAGTCAAGACATCTCGAAACATCATTTAAAGGAATAAACTCAAAGACATTGTGACAAATGACATATTTGGTCGAAACATCAATCATAAATACTTGAAAAGCTTGGTCAAACCCTACCGATAGGACAAGTAAACCGATCCATCGAGTGTTGTGTTGAGTGTTGGGCTAAGAACTGATACCACAGCAAAGGGAATTCCCTTAAGCGCTTCGTCTTCATCTTCAGCAGCTGGTGAAGAGTTGCAATTCTAATGCTGCCAGCAGCAGTTTAATTGTATGTCCTTCATGCCATTGCTCCCAGTGTAGAGTGTCGACTAGATACCGTGGTCAGTGCTAGCTGTACCTTTCTCTCCAGACTATAATGATCTATTGGTGCCTCCACAACTGGCTCGCTAGCTGATTTGGTTAAACGAACTCGTTGTTGTCAGGGTTCACACCCAGGGGTAGGCAGAAAAGCTACATTTCCCCCATCTACGATATCTATCATGAAATCAAGGCTGAAGGGTTGCAATATCCATAGTACGCAAGCAAAGAGTTAACAACTCATGGTTTTTGTAAATAAATTTTTTTTTTTAAAGTTGTGCCTCCTCAATGTTCACGTGCTTACAACGGGCCTTAAACACATTCGGCTTGTCGCGCATAATTTCATCACCCATTGGTGCAAAACCAGCTAACCCGTCATGTCTGTTCATTACCCAACACTCCTGCATCACCTGGAGAAAATATCCAAAGAACGCTATCTACCCCGTGTTAAATGAGTATTTACGTTTGCCGGCGTGACACCTGATGATGATGATATATGGTATCTGAAAACTTTGAAAATACCCTTAAAACAACACTGACGCACAACAGCGCAGCGAATAAAAGTCCCGAATATTATCAAAATAATGAATGCAAATCTATGGAAACCAAGCCACATGTGGCAAATGTACGCGAGACAACAAGCAGAACTGAAGACAAGACCATGAATGTGGTAATTTCTACATTGGTCCAACAGTGTTTCTATACTGCGGGCAACGTTGTATTTCTGTAATGTAAGCAACTTCAAATTGTCGCATAGGGAGCTGTGTGGCCTCGAGACGTGCTGTCCGCCTCGAGTGCTAGAGATTTTGGGTTCAATCCCTGGTGAGAACTTGGATAAAATATAAAGATCTTATGAAGGAGTAACTGTTTAGGCGGATCTGCGTTCCCAAATTGTCACCCTTTAAAAATATGGTTCCTTCATTCTCACTCCCTCTATTTCTATATGTAATTGTATAATTTGGAAGTTGTATTTTGTAACTTAGGTAACAGAGGATAAACAAACTAAAATGGTGATGATGCTAATAAAAGATACAGAGAAGGGGAAGAAGAAACATTACGCAAAAGAGGAGGACAGCTTTATAAGAAAAACGTGGACTTGGATTTCTAGTAATGCCCCCTGGTCTCTAGATAGTCAGATCGGATTCCCGTGAGCTACGTTGCGCACGTGAAAAATCCCTTGGCAGTTGAAAATCGAAAAGAGTAGCCTAACAGTCCTGTCCGGGCTGTCCGAGTTAAAAATCTACCCACAATATTTCAGGATCCTCGCTGGTGCTACAGAGCCTGTGCACTGTACTGAGCTTCTTCGGACTCAGGCTTGAGTTAGAAGAAGAACGGGGCACTTATGGACACCCGTGTGCCATGATGTTGATCCTTTGTTCAAAAGCTCAGAACTCATATTGTCGCATTTTAGGCAACTTTATATTTCTGTAATGCGCCCAAAATTGTATTTCTAATGTCGGCTGACTTTATATTTCAGTGTTTAGGGCTTTGTTTTTTGTCTTGTTTCCGGGCACCTTTGTATTTTCAAAGAAAGTCACGTGGCGTTGGCGGCTAGACGCTCGCCTGTGGATCGGAAGGTCGTGGGTTTGCGTCCTAACGCAGCCAGACTTTTTTTCAAGAATGACTTTAACTCCCACTCAACTTTAAGTGGATACCAGGTGCAGTCCTGTGAAGTAAAGGCGCCCGACGTAGTGCTAACCACATCACCCACCAAGTACCAATTTGTCAGTCAACCTACATGTTTTAGCGTGACAGCTTAACTAGGACTACGCCTGGTTTTACTTCGTAATAATAATAATAATGTACTTAATGTCATGTAATCTTGTCTCCGAAACTGAAATATTTTTGGCCTTATCAAGCACCACGACAAATTTTAAAAAAAAAATAGAAAAAGGCATGGTACCAGGAAGGAGGGGTAAGGGCCGAGCAGCACGAAGATGGACACCCGATCTTAGGGATTCCTTGGGTAGGACAGTGTACGAGAAAGGAGAGCTAGCGAGAGACTCAGCTTCTTTCAGGCAGACAGTGATCAGCGCCCCGTTTTCCAAAGGACCTACGATATGGGGATGATGGATGAATGAATGAATAAAGTTCAACCCCACCAGGACCCCGAAACAAGCGGTAAACACGCGGTGACGCACAGTGTCACCATTCAGATGCGAATCACCCGAGTCCAAGTCCCATTTAAACCTCGTTCAATCCTGAGGTTTCCGTTTTTTTTTTTTTTTTGGGTCACCGACCACAGTCGGAGTGGGCTTTGAAGTAATAAAACAAATAGAATAAGATAGAATAGAATAAGATCTACTTACTACATGATGATAATATCAAGTATATAGAAAACTGGTTTTGAAATAACATTGAACATGTGAACAAATACTTGCATAAATAATGGTTAAGGCAGCCGCGTTGATCCCCTTTCCAATTTGTTCTTGACGGTGGCGCTAAAGAGACCTTATCTCCCACATTCTGGTTTCTCTGACCAACGCTATACCAAGAAATATAATCCACACAACCCCCTTGTGGGTTCCAGGGCCCCAATGTGGGGAAAACAAGAATAGACCCACTACCTCCCCAAAAGCATGTCGTAAGAGTCGACTA
Source organism: Candidula unifasciata (assembly GCA_905116865.2). Classification (NCBI taxonomy): domain Eukaryota; kingdom Metazoa; phylum Mollusca; class Gastropoda; order Stylommatophora; family Geomitridae; genus Candidula; species Candidula unifasciata. The sequence goes on from CAJHNH020000909.1 coordinate 23,411, forward strand.
ATTGGGGAGCTTCCTTTGAAGTCGGAGTGCATCTGCCGGAGAGGCAAGGAACCAACAGTCTGTATTCAAGAGAATGAGATCTGTAAAACTGATGCACACGCAACACTCAGGTTCTGGAGCAGGACTGCAGTTCAGTAGTGGACTAGCAACCAGAACTTTCCGCCAGAGTGTACAGCTGGTGAACGCGAAGAAGAAGAAGATAATCCACACACAAATATTAAAGAGGAGATAATGTTCTCTGGTCCCCGGAGCCATACTTTGGAAACCGCTGCCGCTGGCCTAAAAGAAATCTCAGTATTCGGGTGTTAGGGCACGACTTCTTGGACACTTGAAAAGAACCGATAATGCGGAAGAAAAATGAGATTTCGATATTTTAATTGATTTACAACGAAGGGATTTTTCGGCGCCTTGTGTGTGTCTGTAACTTCTCCAGACTTCACTTAAGTGGATAATTTTTAATGTGGATTCGTCGGGATGAATAGCCTCTCTTCTAGGGTTGTAGTAGGGAGGGAAGAGATGGGTACACGGGTCCGTTTCATATTAAGAGAAAGAGGGTACAGGGGTTCCTTTTAAAATTACCGGGGTCGGCATTGCAAAGCTGTCTTCATTTGTAGGGGAAGGACAGAAAAAAACAAAGGAACTGATCAGGCCTGTCGAAGACGTTTGGGCGTTTTAAATTTAATATGTGTTGAGTTGATGGATATTTTTTGGGGGGAAAAAAAAGGGGGGGGGGGTTGTGGAGGGCGTGTGAGAGTACATTTTTAAGTCAATGAGTACCGTCTCCAGTCTGGAGGTTGGCCTCAGTATATGTACTGCTATCTATAAGAATATAATCTCTCTCCTCCCGCCTCTCTCTCTCTCTCTCTCTCTCTCTCTCTCTCTCTCTCTCTCTTTCTCTCTCTTTCTTTCTCTCGTGTCATTATCTAGTGTTCATGATGTGTATAGTGCTATATAAACTTGCTTTACCGATAATATACAAAGATCGTATAAAAGATAAGTGTTTTGACGGGTCTGCGTGCCCAATTTGTCACCCTTTAATAAATGGTTTCTTCGTTCTGACTCCCTCTATTTAAATGTTTAAGTCTTCTTCTTCGCATTTACCAGCTGTAAATTCTGATGAAAAGTTCTGGTTGTTCGTCAACTTATGGACTGCAGTCCTGTTTCAGAACTTGAGTGTTGCGTGTGCACCCGTTTGAATAATTGTATACAGACTGTTGGTTCCTAGCCTCCCAGGCAGAAGCATTTCGAATTAGAAGTAAGCTCCCAATTACTCGACTCTTACGACACGGTTTTGAGTGAGCAGTGGGTCTGGTCTTGTTTCCATTCAACAGGGCCCAGGAACCCACACAGGGAATATATGTATTATTTGGAAGTTGTATTTGGTAACTGAGCAGGTAATAATAACAGATTTGGAGGAGGGAAAAAGACAATAATTACGTGAAGGAGGAAGAGAGGTTGGTGAGAAGAAGAAGATAAAGAAAAAGGGAAGAAGAAGAAGAAAGAAAGAAGTAAGAAAGAAAGAAGGAAGAGAAAGTAAAGAAAATGAAAGAAAAGAAAGAACGAAGAAAAGAAATAGAAAGAAGAAAGGAAAGAGAAGAAAGAAGAAGAAGAAGAAAGAAGAGAAGAGAGAAGAAGAAAGACGGGGAGAAGAACACGAAGAAAGAAAGGAAAGAAGAGGAAGAAGAAGGAAGAAAGAGAAGACGAGAAGAATAAAGAATAGAAAGAAAGAAGCAAGAAGAAGAAAGAAAGTGAGAAGAAGAAGAGAAGAAAGAAGGAAAGAAGAGAGAAGAAAGAAAGAAGAAGAAAGAAGAAGAGAAAGAAAGAAGAAAGAAGAAAGAAGAAGAAAGAAGAAGAAGAGGAGGAGGAAGAAAGAAGAAGGAGGGGGAAGAGAAAAGAAGAAGAAGAAGAAGAAGAAGAAGAAGAAGAGAAGACAGAAGAGAAGAAGAAGAAGAAGAAGAAGGTAAGAAGAAAGAAGAAGAAGAAGAAGAAGAAGAAAGAAGAAGAAGAAGAAGAACGAAGAAGAAGACAGAAGAAGAAGAAGAAGAAGAAGAGAAGAAGAAGAATGAAGAAGAAGAAAGAAGAAGAAAAGAAGAAGAAGAAGAAAAGAAGAAGAAGAAGAAGAAGAAGAAGAAGAAGAAGAAGGAAGAAGAAGGGAAGAAGGAAGAAGAAGGAAGAAGAAGAAGAAGAAGAAAGAAGAAGAAGAAGAAGAAGAAGAAGAAGAAGAAGAAGAAGAAGAAGAAGAAGAAGAAGAAGAAGAAGAAGAAGAAGAAGAAGAAGAAGAGAAGAAGAAGAGAGAAGAGGAGAAGAAGAAGAAGAAGAAGAAGAAGAAGAAGAGTGGAAGAAGAAGAAGAAGAAGAGAAGAAGAAGAAGAAAGAAGAAGAAAGAAGAAGAAGAAGAAGAAGAAGAAGAAGAAGAGAGAAGAAGAAGAAGAAGAAGAAGAAGAAGAAGAGAAGAAGAAGAAGAAGAGAAGAAGAAGAAGAAGAAGAAGAAGAAGAAGAAGAAGAAGAAGAGAGAAGAAGAAGAAGAAAAGGAAGAAGAAGAAGAAGAAGAAGAAGAAGTAAGAAGAAGAAGAAAGGGAGAAGAAGAAAAAGAAGAAGAAGGAAGAAGAAGAAGAAGGAAGAAGGAGAAGGGAAGGAAGAAAGAAAGAAGAAGAAAGAGAAGAAGAAGAAGGAAGAAGAGAAGAAGAAGAGGAGAAGAAGAAGAGAAGAAAGAAGGAAGAAGAGAAGAAGAAGAAGAAGAAGGAAGGAAGAAGAAGAGAAGAAGAAGAAGAATGAAGAAGAAGAAGAAGAGGAAGAAGAAGAAGAAGAAGAAGAAGAAGAAGAAGAAGAAGAAGAAGAAGAAGAAGAAGAAGAAGAAGAAGAAGAAGAAGAAGAAGAAGAAGAAGAAGAAGAAGAGAGAAAAGAAGAAGAAGAAGAAGAAGAAGAAGAAGAAGAAGAAGAAGAAGAAGAAGAAGAGAGAGAAGAAGAAGAAGAAGAGACAGAAGGAAGAAGAAGAAGAAGAAGAAGAAGAAGAAGAAGAAAGAAGAAGAAGAGGAAAGGAAGAAGAAGAGAAGAAGAAGAAGAAGAAAGGAGAAGAAGAAAGAAGAAGAAGAAAGGAGAAGAAGAAAGAAGAAGAAGAAGAAGGAAGAAGAAGAGAAGAAAGAAGAAGAAGAAGAAGAGAGAGAAGAAGAAGAAGAAGAAGAAGCAAGAAGAAGAAGAAGGAAGAAGAAGAAGAAGAAGAGAAAGAAGAAGAAGAAAGAAGAAGAAGAAGAAGAAGGAAGAAGAAGAAAGAAGAAGAAGAAAGAAGAAGAAGAAGAAAGTGAAGAAGAAGAGAAGAAAGAAGAAGAAGAAGAAGAAGAAGAAGAAGAAGAAGAAGAAGAAGAAAGAAGAAGAAGAGAAGAAGAAGAAGAGAAGAAGAGAGAAGAAAGAAGAAGAAGAAGAAGAAGAAGAAGGAAGAAGAAAAAGAAGGAGAAGAAGAAGAAGGAGAGGAAGAAGAAGGAAGAGAGGAAGAAGAAGAAGAAGAAGAAGAAGAAAGAAGAAGAAGAAGTCGAAGAAGAGGAAGAACGAAGAAGAAAGGAGAAGAAGAAGAGGATAGAGGGAAGAAGAAGAGAGGTGAAAGAAGAAGAAGAAGGAAGGAGAAGAAGAAGAGGAGGAAGAGAAGAAAGAAGAAGAGGAGAAGAAGAAGAAGAAGAGAAGAAGAAGAAGAGGAAGAAGAATAAGAAGAAGAAGAAGAAGAAGGAGAAGAAGAAGAAGAAGAGGAAGAAGAAGAAGAGAAGAAGAAGAAGGAAGAAGTAAGAAGAAGAAGAAGAAAAAGAAGACGAAGAAGTAAGAAGAAGAAGAAGAAGAAGAAGAAAGAAGAAGAGAGAAGAAGAAGAAAAAGAAGAAGGAGGAAGAGAAGAGAAGAAGAAGAAGAAGAAGAAGAAGAAGAAGAAGAAGAAGAAGAAGAAGAAGAAGAAGAGAAAGAAGAAGAGAGAAAAAGAAGAAGAGAAGAAGAAGAAGAAGAAGAAGAAAAGAAGAAGGAGAAGAAGAAGGGGATGAAGAAGAGAAGAGGGAAGAGAAGCAAGAAGAAGAAAAGAAAGAAGAAGAAAGAAGGAAGAAGAAGAAGAAGAAGAAGAAGGAGAAGAAGAGAAGAAGAAGAAGAAGAAAGAAAGAAGAAGAAGAAGAAGCAAGAATAGAAGAAGAAGAGAAAGAAGAAGAAAGAGAAGAAGAAGAAATAAGAAGCAAGAAAAGCAAGGAAGAAGAGAAGAAGAAGAAAGAAAAGAAAGAAAGAAAGAAGAAAGAAGAGAGAAGAAGAAGACAGAAAGAAAGAAAGAAGAAGAAAGAAGAAGAAGAGAGGAAGAAGAGAAGAAGAAGAAGAAGAAGAAGAGAAGAAAAAGAAAAAAGAATGAGAAGAAGAAGAAAGACAGAATTAGAAAGAAAGAAGAAGAGAAGAAAGAAAGAAAGAAGAAGAAGGAGAAAAGAAGAAAAAGAAGAAGAAGAAAGAAGAAGAAGAGAAGAAAGAAAGAGAAGAAGAAGTAGGAAAGAAAAGAAAGAAAGAAGAAGAAAAGAAGAAAAAAGAAAAAGAGAAGAAAGAAGAAGAAAAGAAAAGAGAGTGGAGAAGAAGAAGCATATGAAGAAGAAAAGAAGAAGAAGAAGAGAGAAGAAGAATAGAAGAAGAAGAAAGAAGAGAGAGAAGAAAGGAAGGAAGAAGAAGAAGAAGAAGAAGAAGACAGAAGAAGAAGAAGAAGAAGAAGAAAAGAAGAAGAAGAAGAAGAAGAAGAAGAAGACAGAAGAAGAAGAAAGAAAGAAGAAAGAAGAAGAAGAAGAAGAAGACGAAGAAGAAGTAGAAGAGAAGAGAAAGAAGAAGAAGAAAGAAGAAGAAGAAGAAAGAAAAGGAAGAGAAAGAGAAGTAGAAGAAGAAAGAAGAAAGAAAGAAGAAGAAGAAAGAAAGAAGAAGAGTAGGAAAGGCAAGAAGAAGAGGAAGAAGAAGAAGAAGAAGAAGAAGAGGAGAAGAAGAAGAAGAAGAAGAGAAAGAAGGAGAAGAAGTAAGAATAGAAGAAGAAGAAGAAAGAAGAAGAAGAGGAGAAAGAAGAAGAAGAAGAAAGAAGAAGAAGAGAAGAATAGAAGAAAGAAGAAAGAAGATAGAAGAAGAAGAAGAAGAAGATAGAAGAAGGAAGAAGAAGAAAAGAAGAAAGAGAAGAAGAAGAAGAAGGAGAAGAAGAATGAAGTAGAAGAAGAAAAGTAAGAAGAAGAAGAAGAAGAAAGAAGAAAGAAGAAGAAGAAGAAATAGAAGAAGAGTGAAGAGAAGAAGGAAGAAGTAAGAAGAAGAAGAAGAAAGAAAGAAGAAGAAGAAAGAAGATAGACAAGAAGAAGAGATAAAAAGAAGAAGAAGAAGAGGAAAGAAAGAAGGAAGCAAGATAGAAGAAGAGTGAAGAAGAACAAGAAGAAGAAAGAGAAGAAAGAAGAAGAAGAAAGAAGAAGCAAGAAAGAAGAAGAAGAAACAAGAAGGAAGAGATGAGAAGCAAGAATAAAGGAAGAAGAAGAAAAGAAGAAGAAGCAAATAGAAGAAGGAAGAAGAAAAGAAAAGAAGAAAGAAGGAAAGAAGAAGAGATCGAAAGAAGAAGAAGCATAGAAGAAGGAAGAAGGAGAAGAAGAAGAAGAAGAAGAAAGAAGAAGAGAAGAAGAAGAACGAAGAAGAAAGAAGAAGAAAAAGAAGAAGAAGAAGAAGAAGAAGAAGAAGAAAGAAGAAGAAGAAGAAGAAGAAGAAAAGAGAGAAGAAGAAGAAAAAGAGAAGAAGAAGAAGAAGAAGAAGAGAAACGAAGAAGAAGAAGAAAGAAGAAGAATCTAGAGGAAGAAACACAAAGAAGAAGAATGAAAGAAGAAGAAGGAGAAAGAAGAAAGAGGAAGAAGAAGAACAGAGAAGAAGAGACAAGATAGAAGGAGTAAAAGAAGAAGAAGAAGAAGAAGAAGAAAGAAAGAAGAAGAAGAAGAAGAAGAAGAAGAAGAAAGAAGAAGGAAGAAGGAAGGTTAAAAAGAAGAAGAAGAAGGAAGAAGAAGAAGGAAGAAAGACCTGAGAAGAAGAAGAAGAGAAAGAAGAAAAGAAGACAGAGAAGAAAAGAAGAATAAGAAGAAGAAGAGAGAAGAAGAAGAAGGAAGAAGAAGAGAAGAAGAAAAAGAAGAGAAGAAAGAAGAAGAAGAAGAAGAAGAAGAGAGAAAAAGACAGAAGAAGAAGGAGAAGAAGAAGAAGGAAGAAGAAGAAAGAGAAGAAGAAGAAGAAAGAAAAGAAGAAGAAGAGAAGAAGAAGAAGAAGAGAGAAGAAGAAGGAAGAAGAAGAAGAAGAAGAAGGAAGGAAGAAGGAAGAAAGGAAGAAAAGAAAGAAAGAAGAAGAGAAGAAAGGAAAGAAGAAGTAAGGCGAAACAAGAAAGGAAGAAAAGAGAGAAAGAGAAAGAAAGAAAAGAAAGAAAGAAAAGAAAGAAGAAGAAAGTGAAGAGACGAAAGAAAGAAAGAAAGAAGAAAGACAAGATAAGAAAGAAAGAAGAAGAAAGAAGCGAAGAAGAAGAAGAGCCAAGAAGAAAAGGAGAAGGAAGATAAGGAAGATAAGAATGAAGAAAGAAGAAGAAAGAAGAAAGAAGAAGAAGAAGGAAGAAACGACAGAAGAAGAAGAGAAAGAAAAGAAGGAAATAAAGGGGGGATGGAAGTGATTTGAAAGGAATGGAAGAAAGAAGGAAGGAGAAGAAAGATAGAAAGAAAGGAAAGTCAGAGAACGAAATCAAGAGAGAAAGGAGGGAGGGAAACGAAAGAACGGGTGCGAGGTTATCTAAGACTACATGAAATTGCGCAAAAGAAATAAAAGAAAGAAAGAAAGAAAGACGGAAAAGAAAGAAAGAAAGAAGGTGAAAAGAGTGAGGGTAAGAACGAGAACAAGAAGAGTAGGCCAGAAATAACTCTCAAGAAGAAGAGGAAGAGAGAAGAAGAAGAAGAGAAGAAGAAGAAGAAGAAAGAAGAAGAAGACAGAAGAAGAAGAAGAAAGAAGAAGAAGAAGAAGAGCAGAAGAAGAAGAAGAAGAAGAAGAAGAGAAGAAGAAGAAGAAGGAAGAAAGAAGAAGAAGAAGAAACTAGCAAAAGAAGAAGAAGAGAAGAAGAAGAACGAAGAGAAGAAGAAGAAGAAGAAGAAGAAGAAGAAGAAGAAGAAGAAGAAGAAGAGAAGAAGAAGAAGAAGAAGAAGAAGAAGAAGAAGAAGAAGAAGAAGAAGAAGAGAAATGAAAATGAGGAGAATAAGCAAGAGAAAAAGAAGAGTACGGGAGACGTAATAGGAGATGTGGGAGGAGAAGGTGATGAAAGAGGGAAATGGTGGCTAGAAAAGCTTCCAGGAGCAAGATGCAAATGACTCTCCTTCCCATTTTATTCCGAGATGTACTCGCCCAGTGAGGCAAGCCCAAATTCTCGACCATTATACAGATATACGGACAAATGACACGCGAAGTCCCCTTCAGACCCAAAGGCATAAAACTGCATTGCAAGTAATCATAAAATTGCCATCAGAGGCCACTTCCATATGAAACCTCCCTCTACTGATTCCCGCCATTATAAATACGTCATTGCCTGTGATGGCTGTCGGGGCTCCTTAATCACCGCAAACAATGATAATATTGAAGATGAGTGCGGTTGCGTGTCATCACGTGCGGGGGCTGGCAAGCCAGCGGGCACTGACGTGGAAGGGCAGATGACAATGATGATAATTCCAGTAATAAAGAAATGACGATCCGAATATAACAACCCTACACAAACTCATCTTCAGACGACTGCATTTTCATGGAGCCGACATGATGGACTAGATAACTGATCGGAAAATATTTACACAAAATTTCAGCTAGCCCAGATTTCCGTTATTTGGCTCATGAACTGGAGAAAATGGAGTGCGGTTTGGGAGAATGTAGATTAATGTTGTGAGGTTGAAATAACAAATGCAGCCGAAGGATGTGGAGTTTGTAATGTCTAAATAGAGATAATAATAATTGTTAGACTGGCTTAATAAGCAGTGGGAGACGGTTTGTCTTTGGGGAGCTGATGAAATAATAAGAGCCGTTGAAGTATAGTAGTTAGCGTGTCTGTCTACTGATGTATAAATTAAATAGTTTAAGGCTAGCTAGAGGTTTTTCTTTATGAAGTAAGCAAAGGGCTGGGTGCTTTATTAATATCCTACCCCAAACAGGGGAAATCAAAAGGTCACGGGTCAGTCGAATATTTCAGGGGGTGATAGATAGGCTGCATGCAGTCGTGGGACCTAGGCTGCATACAGTCGTGGGACCTAGGCTGCACTCTCTCGTGGGACGTAGGTGGGTTGAGGTTAGGGCCAGTTCTAACTGTTTTTTTGGGTCTTTAAAAGCATTAGAAAGCAGGAAAACCCAGTCTTAAGACCCTCTAAAATGTTGGACTGTACTGTGACGTCATCTGGGGGTAAGATATTAATAAAGAACCAACGGCTCTTTCGAGGCTGTGGCGCTTCGGGCATATGGGGCTTACTAAAAATATGACAAGATCTTCTGGGTGGTCCCAAACGATACCATAGGGCTCTGTACAGGCAAGGGACAAAACGCAAACCAAGGAAGACCTTCTACTTCTTCTTCTGCCCTTTATCCTCCAGTGGAGCATATGACCTCAATCAAATAATATCTGTATCTCTTATAAAGTGATAGACAACCTTTAGTTTGCTGGTATTACATTATCGTTATACCATGTCACCAAATTCATCATAATCATCATTCCGTAACACTACGTGCCGTTGGGTCACCAGTTTCTGTTGACTGTCTGATCAGCTCTCTCCACATTTGGCGGACAGTTGCGATGGACTTCATGGTTGCATGCGTCAGGCCTGTCCAGTCAGTCAGGATCTGTAAGTAAAGTAAAGTAAAAAGTAAAGTTCCCTTTTCACGCCTTTCGGCGCATCGGGCATATGGGCAGAGCGTCCCATATTTTTACAGACCATCAGCACTCTGTGGGTAATGAGGTCAGCATTACGCCGGCTGTCTTTACTTTCCCAGGACAGCCCATCCAGGTACCCATTTTTGGCTGGGTCGACCTGCGACGTCCCATACCACGACAAAAATCCACGCAGCCTGCATTGGGTTTCGATCGCGGTATGCTGGCTTACAAGTCGGACTCGCAACGCCTTAGCCACGGACGCCGCATCAGGATCTGTAACCAGGTCTTTCTTGGTCTGCCTCTTCTACTCTTTCCATCTACTGAGCCACGTTCACAGCCAAGTATAAATGTACTGATAACTAGTGTCACCAAATTATGTTTGTATTAAAAAATAATTTAAAAAGCATTTCCCAGACATTAAAAGATTCGAACAAAAATTTTGGTTTCATATTTAGGATGCTGGGTCCAAATCTGTTTCGCTTAATTAACGACATTCAGTAGGTAGTGGTGTCAGCGACTGTCTTGTTTTCTGGGCACATGTCTTTTTAGGTTGAGTAAGGCTGAGGAAGAGGGGGTGATTATTAGTAGTGACAGTAGCAGCATCAGCAACAGCAGCAGCAGTAGTAGTAGTAGTTTTAGTAGTAGTAGTAGTAGTAGTAGTAGTAGTGTAGTAGTAGTAGTAGTAGTAGTAGTAGTAGTAGTAGTAGTAGTAGTAGTAGTAGTAGTAGTAGTAGTAGTTGTTGTTGTCGTTGTTGTTGTTCTTGTTATTTTTGTTGTGGTTGTTGTGGTTGTTGTTGTTGTCGTCGTCTTTGTTGTTGTCGTAGTAGTAGTAGTATGAAGAGGGGAGGAGAAAATTGTGACGACACTAATGGTGATGATAACGACCATAATGATGAAGTAAGAGATAAGATAGAAACGATCGTTGTTACGATGATGACAAAGTTGTATGGGACTAAAAATGAACTCATTAAAACAGTCAAGTTTATCACAAGAACCTGTCTGTCGGTGTAAATCAGAAAGCGAACACAAGAAGAAGAAGAAGAAGGTTAGGAAAACAATTAATGTAATAACGATGACGACGACCTCGACCATCATTATTACCATGGCCACTATGATCATATGAACGATCAGTAACCCAAACCAACACAGCAAAGCAGTAAACTCAATAACTGCGACCACACAGCGGCGCCAGCCTCACGCAATGCCAGATGATCAAAGCCTCCGCTACCAAAACCATATTTCATCACGGTCAGGGATGGTGCCATAAAGTCAGGACTCTGGAGATGGAGATAACAAAGCCACTTATCATCATCCCATTCTGCCGCATTCAACGCCTGTGCAGTAATTACATATCAAACAGTATCGGCCGATGTAGGCACATCAAAAATGCATCATACTACACACGCTATGGAGGAGCATTGAACTATGGGGTTATTGCAGGATCGTCAACAGCGGACGCTGAGACATAGACAACGGGGATTGGGGGGAGGGGGGGGGGTAGTTACTTGGGGTGGGGCTCTGCAAATTCTTACAAATTCAAGGCAGCACATTTGGGGAAAGGGAGGGTGTGGGGGTTGGGGGAGGGGTGGGGTTAATGATAATGGTGTGGGGCCTCGAGGTGCCTAAGCCTTGTTATAATGGCAATAATAATAACTTGTTCACGTTTACCGGCTGTAAACTCTGGTGTAAAGTTCTGGTTGTTCACCCACTTTTGGACTATGATCTTGTTACAGGACTTGGGTTTGACAGTTCTGATTTTCAGCTAGATGCACTCCGACTTTGAAGAAACAACATGCCAAATTTGCTGGCATGTAATGCCCCAATGCAAAAGGAAAGAAGCATGGGCAGAGCTGATATCATCAACGCTATACGGACTAGTTTGGGGAATAACAGCGAATCTCTGACGCTAACTCGACTTCGTGACCGAGGAGTTGAGCTTGGTGGTCTCCGTGGTAAAGACAGGAGATACTATAACCAACTCCACATGGGAACAGTCATTAAAAGTACTCTTGAGTAGCTTCACAGAACTTGGCAGGCATGGGGATGCCCAGTGTGCGAAGACGTCGACTGTGATAACATAACGCAACATATGTTTTCATAGTAGCGATGATGTGATTCCCCCCCCCCCCTTCTTCCTCCCCCACCCCTACCGCACAGAAAACTCGTTGCGACCACCATGTCGGGACATAACCCAAGAATGGGAACTCGTGTTATAAGATGAGGTTTGAGGTTTGTATAACGGATCAACATCATGGCAAATGGGTAGTAACCCCTAAGTGCTCCTTTCTCCCTTTACCTCGTCTGAGTCTGAAGAAGCTCAGCACAGTGCACAGGCTCTGTAGCATCGGCGAGAATCCTGAAATACTTTGGGTAGATTTTAAACTCACAATTTTGCACGGGCAGTGTCGTTAGGCTACTCTTCTCAATTTCCAACTGCCAGGGTATTTTTTTTTGGTACGTGTGCAATAATGCATACAGGCATCCGATCTCACTTACCAGAGGCCTGGGGGAATTACTAGAAGTTCAAGACTACGTGAAAAAAATCCCAGCCCTTGCCGGGGATTGAACCTGGAACTTCTATCGCTCGAGGCGGACACCATGCCTTGAGACCACGCAGCTCCCCTGTGTCATAAGATGATGAGGAGAAAGTTGAAAAATTAGAATGGGAAGGAAGGGGGAAGCAGGAGGGAAGTAGAAGTAACACAAACCTGTGTATCTCTTCCCTGTGGTTTTGACATTCCTGATCAACTATTGTAATAGCATGACACTTTATGATGGACAACAACATTCTCTGCTCTTCTCAGTTGGGGAATCGGATTTCCTGCAATTATGAGTGGCTGAAAAGGGTCTCATGTTTAGTCATTCTTGACATTTCTCATTATATTTTCTGCCTAGACGTGGAACAGGTATGGGGAGAGGGTGCTGCCTGGCGTCATAACTTATGTTTGTGAATGGTTTTCAGGTCTCCTGACGGTGGTGTTGTAGCAGTCTGAAATAAAAGGTGGAAAAACATAGGCGCTTTAAAACCCGCATTTCTATGTGACAAATAATAGTGAGTCTTTTCATTCGTTAAGGCGGTGTCTCCCAGTTATCTAAGACCTACAAACCACTCTGTTTTCGTAGGTCAGCCTCAAGCTACAAACTTTGTAATTTCAAACTGTGAAGTATTTATTATAAAATTAACTTATATTTTTAAACTGAAAATCCACTTGTCGGTACGTACGTGTGTCTGTCTACATATTTTTGTCACAAGAACTCCAAAACGGTGACCAGTACAGGATATCATTCTAATGGCAATGTCTAGTGTTAACTGCGCTATTTGAAAAACTGGTTTCTACGTATTTCTGATAGCTACCGCTACAATCACTGCAAGTTTACATCAACACAGATATTTTTTCCTTGAGCGTCTATTATAATTGAAACAAGGATTACTTTCTAAAGTTGAGTGTTTATTGTGCATAATATCACGGACCTCAAATTTGTACTTTGTATCGCCTCGATTGGCTAATAAACAGCATCCTTTCTCGAAAAGTGAAATATTTTGGTCATATCAAGCGCCACGACGGATTGGAAAAAATTATAGTAGAAGGCATGGTACCAGGAAGGAGGGGCAGAGGCCGACCGACACGAAGACAGGCACAGGATATAAGTGACTCCTTGAGTGTGAAAGTTCATGAGACGGGAGAACTGGCAAAGAGACCGAGTTTCATACAGGCAGACTGTGATGAGAGCGACGTTCTGCTAAGGACCTGCTACATGATGATGATGATCCATGAAAGTCGTCAGACCACCACATGATAAGCACTGAGATAAATTATGCAATATGGCCTACAGGGTGATAACATGATAGTGTTCCTCGGCATCACTATCACCATTGCTGTCATCATGATTATCACCATTATCATCATGACCATCATTATCGACGTCGTCGTATTACATGAAGCTGTGGTAGCAAGTGGCTAGACACTTGCTATCCAGCCCATTGGTCTTGTAATCAAACCATCATCGAGAGGGATTGTTATAGTTAACTTAGGGCGCCACTGGTGAGAAATGCGTCCTTTAGTTACTGTGGGAGTTTATATTCTTATTCTCTTTCTTCACTTCCTCTTTTACCGCTGTGGGTGTCGAGGGAGATATAAGGTTATGTCTCTAGCTCTTCTGGCCGACTCGACCATAGGCACATCGTACTGTTGTAGAGTTTCTCTGATGTTATCCTTCCATCTTGTTCTTGGTCTACCTCGTGCTCGACTTTCTTCTTCTCTTTCCATGTATGCTTTGTATGGTATGGTGTCACAAGGCATTCTCTCTAAGTGGGCAAACCATTTCACTTGCTGTCTTTGTATGTAAATTAGAAATGGTCTGTGCCGACTTTTTCTCTTATGATCTCATTCCTGATCCTATCTCTTATGGTCACTCCTACAGCCCTTCTTATACATCTCATTTCCATGGTTACTAATTGGGAGTTTTTATTGCCCCATAATATGTGAAACAGTGATTCTCTTCATTTTGGTCGCATTTGAACGGATATTGGCTTACTGTGTTGTGATTTACACTGTGAAATCTATACCTTTCGGGCCAACACGTTTTCTTAAAGCAAATACACAAGTAGATGATATATTATGACATGCTTATTAGAGATTTGTTCATGTGGTTGTATCTCATGTTTTGATATTTCCCATTATATTTCCTGTTTAGACGTGGAACAGGTATTGGGAGAGGTTGCTGCCTATAGTCATAACCCTAGTGTGTCACTGGCTTTCAGTTCTCCTGACCGTGGTGTAATAGCAATCTTAAAGAAAAGGGAAAAAAACTTTCGCCCTTCCTTAAGCTTCCAACTGAAAGTTAGGTAGATCTATTTCTTGCTAGAAAGCAGCTGGTTTGTTCTTTTCTCTGAAAACACACACACACACACACACACACACACACACACACACACACACACACACACACACACACACACACACACACACACACACATTGGGCTCCAGAATCCTACCAGAGACAACGGCATTCAAACAGTCATTATCACAATGTGCCGTGACGATAATTGCAGGTGGTCATCGTTGCCCATCTCACACTATCACCATTATAACCGATCAAGTCTGTGCTGATTTCCCCGCACATGCTGTGTGACAAAGCAGGTTGTTCTTACGCATTCCTCTTGCTCTTCCATTCCTTTCCAAACCCGTCGAATCTTTGTCACTTAGGTAAG
>CAJHNH020000909.1:42500-110000 GCA_905116865.2 Candidula unifasciata
ATACGAACGCTTAGTAACGCCGGGATGCCGGGTTCGATTCCAGTTACGGGCCATGCGCCTTGTGTTGGTATTGACAGTGGTATCAAGAGAGTCGACCGTCCAGAAAGCAATAGCAAACTACTGGACGTAAATTTGCCTAGAAAAACCACACATTGGTTCCGCAATGTCCTGTTAAGGATACGCAACTAACCTATATAATCTTTCACATTTTCGACCTCTTTGTTGTAGAGTTTATTACGTGTTTGATGTGCTGTATTATTTGTCGACTTTTTAAAAAAAATAGAAAAAGTTTTCTTTTTTCAATGTGCTTTTTGACTATCAGAATTCATTCTTTTAAACCCTGTTTGTGTACTGTTGGAAAGGAAAACTGTGTCGTCTCCATATTAAAACTACTGTACCTACAAACCTTTACCGAAGAATGAAATCATCTTCTTGAGATAGTTCATTATTAAATCGTATCATTATTATGCATCCCCTTACTTAAAACTCATCACGGGATAGCGCAGCATTGAAACTTAAAAAAGAAACTTCATCTCAGCATTAAACTTACCAGCATGAGCCGACCCCCAAAGCCCCAGACAATCCGCTATTCAATTACAGCCTTATGGTCTAACTATCAATTTCCGAAAATAACCCACCGTTTCGGGACCAATGGGGGGTGACTTCAGATCAAGATAGCAAGAATACTTGACACTGGTACTTGAGGTTGTCGGTGACGTCACTTCCTGAGACAGATAAAAATTATCATGACAGAGCGGCCTCCTGTCCGAAGATACAGTCGTGTGGTCAGTCCATTCAACTGGACACTCTTCAAGATCTGAAGAGATGCCTCTGAATCGCAGTGGTCAACGACGGAATAGTCACCCTTCGTTTATCTCCTCAACGTCTTAAAGAAAATTAAGCTTAGTACTGAGATAGAGGCACCCAAAAGCGGCAATGTCGGAAATGTTTGATTTTCTGGAGACATTTAATTTAGTTTTGATTGACCTAAACATTGCTTCAATCTCTTTAAAAGATTAAATTTGCCAGCTAGATTTGCTCACAGTGATGTCCTGTTGTGGCACCATCTTGACGGCCCCGATTCTGGCTGGGTGGATGAAGTCGTCTAGAGCAAAGGCAGGCACTTTCTGGGTTGATGTTGTCTTGGTTATGTTGGTGGAGAAATGTCATGTTTGCAGTTAAAGGTAGGGAGAATGGGAGAAGGGAAGGGTAGACGGTAGAATGATCGCACATTTTGTTTTTCTTCTTTTATTTCAGGCAGTAGAAATTTTGAGAGCAAATTTACTTGTTCGACAGACTGCCAAACAGTGCAACAGAGGATCAGTCCGATTAAAAAAAAAAGTGTCGATGACCTAAACAAACAAACAAAATCTCTTCGAATTGTCAGTTGATTGGTTGAACCATTCTTGTTTGCAATTTGAACAATTGAACTCATTAAATTAAAAGATGTTAAACGTCACATTTATGGCAACATTATTTTCCTTCTAGTAGCTATGTGATTTATTTAATTTCTTTCTCTCTCTCTCTCTCTCTCTCTCTCTCTCTCTCTCTCTTTCTCTGTCTCTTTCTTTCTCTCTTTCTTTCTTTTTGGTTGTTGTTTTTGTTGTTGTTGAGTTGTTGATGAGAACATAGTTAGGAATGTTTAGAGAGAGAAAAATAAGTAAAATACTAAAAAAAACAGGAGAGAGAGAGAGAGAAAGAGAGAGAGAGAGAGAGGGAGAGAGAGAGAGAGAGATAGAGAGGAAGGGAGGGAGAGAGAGAGAAATGGTAAAATGTACAGCGTTACTGGTAGTTGCACATATGGATTTGCGGGCTGTAAAATGATTTGAGCAGGAGGTGGAAGGTTGCGGTGGGAGAAAAAAAGGGGGGAAGGAGAAGAGACAATGACTGACAGACAGACAGACAGACAGACAGAGTGACAGATAGTCGAGAGGGGATGCCGACGCAGAGAAAACATTGAGTAAACATACTTTCTGGACTAGGGGTGGGGGGGGGGGGGCATTAAATATTTTTAAGCTTTTATATATGTGTTTACAAATATATATAAATATATATATATATAAGCACATTTAGAGTACTTTTCTACACAGTTTTTTTGTTGAAAAAAAGGGGTGGGTGGGGGGGGGGGGGAGTTTTGCCGGATTACATATTTTGTCTTGGTTAGGTGGCCGCTAAGCCCACCTATAGTTTATTCTTTTTTTTTTTGGGGGGGGGGGGGGGGGGGGGGGGAGGAGTTAGAGGGGTGGTTGGGGGAGGGTGTTCTGAAGCTTTCTATTCGATCCTCATTGCATAAACACGTGATTTATTGGCTAATCTTTGTTTTTATAGGATTGTCTACCTTTGACATAAGCCTTTCCGAAAGTAATCAGCAATTTGTCATTTTTATTGCAGAAAACCAACAAACTCACTCTGCGTTTATTTGATACTCCATAAGTGTAAACTTCCACATAACTACTTATTATTCATCAGTCATAGTTACATTGCTGATAGAACCTGATTTTTTTTTCATGATTTTGGGGCCCAGGTCGACACAGCCTTGAGTGGGTACCAGGTGCAATCCTAGGAAGTAAAAGCGGCCTACATGATGCTGACCACATCACCCACCTATTGCCGATTTGTCAATAAAATATAGGTCTTAGTTTATGTGCCCAATACGCCTTAACGTAAAAAGGGTTGCCTTAGACACATGTTTATGTCAGATTGAGTAAAACTCACTCGTGAATGGAAATGTAAATAATCACATGTTTGTGATTTCTTAACAACTTCTTATTCCCTTACCTGGAAATCTAAAACATTGTGGAAGACTGAGGTGCTCCGCCATGTTGATGGGGCAGGCTAGAGGAGACTATCACATTATGAATCACTAGAAACTAAAGAAAATAAACAAACAAACAAATCTTTTGAACTAAAATGCTACATTTAAACTCTTAGAACCCCGTGGACCAAGATGAAGTAAAATACCAACGTCCAACATGATCTAAGACAATTATTGGCTGATAAACAGCATCCTGTCCGGAGAGCTAAGGTATTTCGGCCATGCTAACGTCATGACGGCCTGCAGAAAACGGTGATAAAGGGTAAAGTTTCCAGAAAACGAGTCAGACGCAGGGCTTTGACAATGCATTGGCTAAGAAAGCACATATAGCTGGAGACCTGACTAAAGACAGGGAGGATTTCAGGCGTGCCGGGACAAGTGCAACGTTCCGTAAAGGACCTGTTGATTGATAAACAAGTGGAAAGCAGGTCTTTCTTTTCAAGTTTTAGATTTACACGTTTACTCCTTTCCTTTACAAAACCTAATGGCTACCTAAACGCCACTGACGCAGAAGGAAGAAGGCGCTAGATTTATACGCTCTAATTCACTTACTGGCGATGAGGTTAACACCCCATAAGCTACATTCACTTACCAATATATTTCTTGGGTATCTAGAACGATTTTAGGGACAGAGCAAGAACATTACTAAACTATATCAACAGAAAACAGATCCTATGGTCTGGATATGTGTCAAGTTTATATAAAGGTAACTGCACCACAGACAGTGCTGCCACTTGGACATATTAGAAGCAGAACCAGAGGTCTACAACGCAAGTTTTTGAGGATTTGAATATCCGATACCGTAGATACCAACATCTCCGTAGCACATACAAAAGCTTACTCGATGCCTCTTCAAAACCTGACTTTGAAATGCAGAAAAGGACTAGACAAGAAGAAGGTAGAGAACAAGATTTTTCTTTGGGCTCAGTTTAAACTGTGCCGATCTGGGAGCCCAGGTCACTTATAAAATTCGCCTCAATAGAATAATAAAAGAACTGCACGGCAGAAGCATGCACAGCAGGAGTATACAGCAAATCAATAGGTGGGTCCCTCGTTGACTATTATTTCGTCCCATTATCCTCCTATACAATTTCAGAGGGTGGGTCGACCTGGGTCATGACACCCAGGCTACGGATATCTTCTACTGCGCTTAACGGACGTTCGGACAAGACGAAATATTGGCTTTGCAAAAGGTGTTGTGAGGTTTTGGTGTTATATTTTGTCGCTACAATTGTAAATGAGCCATCTACCTTCACGACCAGAGTGACAAGTGAAAGGTTGGTTCATCGGACAGGTGTTAGACTTTGGCAATTGGCAGAGACACACTGGCAGACGTTATTTGAACACTTTGGCCTTAAGGGATGCGAAGTTATTTTTTCCACGAGGGGATCGGACAAGTCTACTGAGGCCCATCCCCCACGACGTTCCGTGGTGTCCACAGCCGGCTCGAAACCCATTCAGCCGTTTCGCCCAGTTGTTTAAGTGTTCGTTTACGCTCTTTGCCTCGCGTGCTCTAGTGCTTTAATACAGTATATGTGGAGGTGGAGATTAACCTTCTTGCTCCTACCTCGACCGCGAAGTGTTTTACTGTGTACGCTTCATCGCTTCTCAGACTGGTCACCAATTCACTGTAATTTCCAGCTTGTACTGGTGATTTACTTTGATTCGCGACTCGTCCGGCACGCTCAGATCTATCAGGATGAGCTGAGGTTTTGCCGCAGTGTGCAGAACTATGTCTGGTCTCAGGCCAGTCTCTCAGAATGATTCGGGGTATTTCTCAAAACCAGGATGGTCCACCGCCAGTAATCAGTTCCTGGCACAGTTAACTATTGATGGAGCGACTTTGCTGACTTCACCCTTAGAAAACAGTCCAGCCTTGAGGAAGTGAAAAAAGTGGGGGGGGGGGGGGGAAAGAACGTTAGGACTGGCCCTTGCGTTGGCCCTCATCATGGCTTTTTATCTCCCGTGACCTAGGCCTGGAGATTCTAACCCGTGACCATGATAGCCTTTAGATTTCTTGTGTGATTCTACCTGCTGTATACTCCGACGGAAGGGTCTGTATATTCTTCCACCTCTGGAATTTGCTCTTGTTCCAGAGTCTAAGTGTTACGTATACATCAGTTTCAGAGATCTGGCTTACTTGTATGCAGACTTTTGATTCCTTGCTTCTCATGCAGATGTAATCTGACTTCGGCGAATGTTCCCAAAAAGTCGACTCATACGACATGCTTGTATTGAAGTAGTAGTTCTATTCTTGTTCCCCCTGCCCCTCCCCCACCCCCGTCCATAATAGAGCCTCGAAGCCGACACAAGGCTTAAGAGTTTCAGCTGCAAATGTTATGTCACGAGCAGAAAGATAGCAAACTGGCAGCAATGAAGGTAACTTGTTAAGGCCCTATGTTTCAAATCCGACAGGGGGCTGCGTGGTCTCGAAGCATGGTGTTCGCCTCGAGTGCTAGAGGTTCCGGGTTCAATTCCTTGTAGGGACTAGGATTTTTTAACGTGGACTTGGACTTCTAGTAATTTCCTCTGGTCTCTGGGTAGTCAAATCGGACGTCTGTGTGCATTGTTGCGCACATGAAAAAATACTTTGGCAGTTGGAAATCAAAAAGAGTATCCTAACGGCGCTGCCCGGGCAAAATTTGGAGTTAAAAATTTACCCAAAGTATTTCGAGATCTTCGCTGGTGCTACAGAGCCTGTGCACTGTGCTGAGCTTCTTTGGACTCAGACTTGAGTTAGAAAAAGAACGGAGCACTTATGGGTTACTACCCGTGCGCCATGATGTTGATCCGTTGTTCAAAATCTCCAACCTCAAAGACGACATCACTAACATATAGATAAACGAAATTATTGATACACTGATAAATGATTTGAAACGTGCGTTTTAGTTTTCCTTATTCCCCGTGTGTGTTCCGGGGCCCTATTATGGGGAAAACAAAAAAGACCCACTGCCTACTTAAAAGCGTGTCGTGAGAGTTGACTAATTGGGAGCTTTCTTCGAAGTCGGAGTGCATCTGCCTGAGAGGCAAGGTACCAGCAGTCTGCATACAAATCAGTCAGATCTGTAAACGGATCCACAAGCAACACTCAGGTTTTGGAATAGGACTGCAGTCCAAAAGTGAATGAATAACCAGAACTTTCCGCCAGAGTTTACAGCTGATGACCGTGAAGAAGAAAAAGTAGTTTTCCTTATTTATGTTGTTTGTGTCTTTGACCTTTCAGTTTTCGTAAGAAATATATATATATATATATATATATATATATATATATATATATATATATATATATATATATATATATATATATATATAATATTATTTTTATGCACCAATGAATGATCTAAAGCGTATCTTTTACTATGATGTATTTATATAGCCTGTGTCTTCTCCCTTTCGCTGCGACCGTGGTTTAGGCATTGCGAGTCCGACTCGTAATTCTAACGTACCGCTATCAAAACCCACTACTGGCTGCGTGGATTTTTATCAGGCTTTGGGGTGTCGCAGGTTGACACCGCCTAAACTGAGTACCAGGATGGCTGTTCTGGGGAAGTAAAGACAGCCGGCGTAATGTTGACCACATTACCCACCCAGTGCTGATTGGTTTGTAAGAATATGGGTGCCCTTCCCATATGCCCGATGCGTCTAAATGCGTGAAAAAGGATCTTTACTTTTTTAATTTTAATTTTCAACAGGAAATGTGCGCTGTGTGAGTGTATGTGTGTGTGTGTGTGTGTGTGTGTGTGTGTGTGTGTGTGTGTGTGTTTAATTTTAAAAAGTCTAGAATATTCCTGTTTTTCTCCCTTAGTCCTGTTCTGCCTTCCAATATCAGGCTTTAAAGAGGCACAGTGCGAGCAATGGTGTCTGCAACGTAGATACTCGAATTTACTGCCTGGGCTGTTCCGTTTATCCGTGGCTTGCGTGGTCGTCCTCTAGTTCTGCTTCAATAATGTCTCAGTGACAGGGCTCTCTTGATGCCCTAACTGGTGGTAGATTTGACATATCCCCTTCTGTGTTGGCATAAAGAGCACAATCGTCGGCAAACAAGAGCTTCCTGATGATGTCCGGTTTAGTTTTTCTTTTTGCTTTCAGCCTCCTGATGTTGAACAGCTTTCCATCCATGCGGTAATTTAGGTTATTATTATATTACTTATGTCATATCATCATCATCATCATCATGTAACAGGTCCTTTGCAGAACGTCGCTCTCATCACAGTCTGCCTGAAAGAAACTCGGTCTCCCGCCAGTTCTCCCGCCTCATGCACTTTCATACTCAAATAGTCACTTATATCCTGTGCCTACCTTCCTGTCGGTCGGCCCCTGCCCCTCCTTCCATGCCTTCTGCTATAATTTTTTTCCAATCCGTCGTGGCGCTTGATATCTATACATATAAAAATCAATGTTTGTGTGTTTGTTTGCCCCTTATAGACTGTGAAACTACTAAACCAATTTAGCTGAAATTTTCTACCTGTCACTGTTAGAGATAGGTGACCACAATTTAAGCCATAATATTCTAAACGAATATTTATAATTTTAGTGATTTCTAATTATAGCCACGTTAGTAATTGCGCATGCGCCGTAGTCAGAATGCAATGCCTTCACCATTCGCCGGCGAGTTACGTGCAGGCAACGCCTTCTCTAAAACATAGAGTAGGTGGTGGTACAGCAAACAGGACTATCTCTATATTTGCCACAATTACCATATTAAACACGATTTCTATTTTCTTTTTTTTTTTCAAACAACCTTCGATGGGGAAAGGGGGGGGGGGGGCATTAGGACTATCTCGACGTCGGCGCAGACATTGACTGCGACATTAACTTCATTAACTGTGTTAGACACGTGCGATTTCTATTTTGTGCCGTTTCATTAATATATCTGGAGTATCTGTCTATGAGAAAACAATTGCCAGCGGTTTTGAGTTGTGTTATAATCGGGACGCAGTAGTAGGGACACACATCTCTAATATTTAAGTTCTCTTTTCGTTGATCCGATTAAGTGGCTGCTTGGTCGAATGGTTAGAACACTGGGTTCCTGTGCGGGAGACCAGGGTTCGAATCCGCAGTAGTAATTTTTTTCTTACCCCGGACTAAAATAAAATCCTCAACTGCTCTGTCGTGGTGACAGCACTAACCATGTTGCCTTAATACTTTCAAAAAAAAAAAAAAAAAGACAAGTAAATGGGTAAACCTTTTGATAATTAAATTTCACCATTTCGCATACTTATGATTGCATTTTTAAACTTTCCGATTGCATGGTTACGCTGAAATTTCATAGATTTCCATTTATTTTCATTTAGATTTAGTTATTTCATCTGCGTTGAAATTTTAAGCTGTGCTGTTTACCCTGGCGTTCATTTCCTAATTATGGTGTTTTTTTCCTGTGTTCCTTTGCTTTACAAGTGGTTTTTTTTCCTCCCAACTACTTCAATAAGGGAAAGAGTTGTCGGTGAATTAAGGGGGGGGGGGGCAAACTATTAACTGAGAGAGCTTTAAGTCACAGTAACTGCTTTACCCACTTAAAGTAGCAGCAGCAGTAATAGTTGTGGTTGGGCTGTTACACCATAGTGCTCTCATGTGAAGACCGCCGGTATGGTTATGGCGTTCTTCTGTCGGGAAGTGAAATTATACATCCTAACCTGACCAGTCTGTGGCGACAGCACTAGCCATGCAGAACCAAATCTTCTGGCTCACGACTCTCTGTCTACTCCGATGGTAACACAGATAGCAGCGACATTATTTTAGCTACTGTGGTGGTGGTCATGGTAGTAGTTGTACTGGTACTTGAAGGATGATGTGGTAAATATTACACTAGCCCCATTCACTATCTATTACAATTCCTGCTCCCCATTTTAGTCCAGATGGACAGGGATGTCAATGTCAGTTACAGCAACAACAAAATATCGCCAGGTAGTGATTTTCAAATCCTTCGAAAAGGGAGAGAGCAGTATTCGGTGGAAGAGGTAAGGGGAGGGGGTAATGACTTAAATTTAAGAGAACTTAAAAAGCTTTAGACGTGATTTTCAAGTTCTCATTACCTTATTCGTTTATATTTTACTAACGCTACCTCCGCTCTTCTATTTTTTACGACTTACTTTGTTATTCACAAGTACAGTTGTAGCTTTACTTCCGTCCCCTATAAAAATACAATCAGCTTTAGCATGTGATAACCAAATAACCATTTTTGTTACTGTGCTAATAACACCATTTAAAACGACTACTAATATAAAGACACAATTATAAGGTGCATGTTCTAAAGTTGGAAAACCAGACTATATCTATTTCTGTGCAGAGAATGATTGCGACATTAACTATATTAGACACGTGCGATTTCCATTGTCTTTCTTTTCCAAAAACCGTTGATGAGGAAGAGAGTAGTAGGTGGATTTAGTTGTGGTGGTGGTGGGGGGGGGGGGGCGGGGATCAAAGACTGATATCTATATCTGAGCAGACAATGACTGTATTGGACACGTGCGATTTCTATTTTCTTTCATTTCCATTTAGCCAAACTATGCCACAGCAACGCGTGGCCGGGTACAGCTAGTGACCAATATATTTTAGCTTTCGAGAAAGGATGCTGTTTATTAGCCAATCTTCCTTGACGTTCAGATCTTTTAAGATGTCAATATTTCTCATTTTACTCATGTCATATAAATTATAAAATTACTACACACACACACACACAAACACACACATTCACACCCATATAAGTCTTGACGCCTATTCCCTCCACACCAGTCTTCTTGCTACAACCACCATCCTCCTGTTTGTTTATCTTCTTTTCTTGTTGTATTTCAAACGTTTGCCAACGTCACTCCCCTACCCAAATTCAGACTAGCCAAAGCTGTTTGGCCGTGCCGAATCGATTCCCCCTCCCCTCTTCCCTCTCCTGTCCCTCCTCTTGCGTTACTTTTCTCATTTTCTTTCTCCATTTCTACTGCTATCGTCTTATTATCAATTTCGATCATGTTTGGGAGTCTATCAAAAGATGCGTGACTTGGGTAGAAACAATCGCTTTAGGAAAGGAAATACGAGAGAGTTGAAAAGAAGCAGCCGATACCGGATGGTACTTACTCATCATTCTAGAAGATACACTGGTCATCCCCGTCGTCTTTTCTCTGAGCTCTTCCATTTTGGCTCTGACAACCTGAAATAAGAAACCGGAAGTAGCCAATAGTCACGTGGGACTGTAATACCCACCGTCAATTCTTATCATGTGTCCAATCAGACACGAGTATGTCCTGGACACGAGTATGTCCTGGCCAGATAGAGCAGGCAATCTCTAGACAAGATGCTGGCCTTGATTAACAATATTTTTTAAAATGTGTGTGCTATTGTGTCGGCTCTGTAGCTAAGTCGGTGCAAACGCTTCGTAATGCCGGGATGCCGGGTTCTATTCCAGCTGCGGGCCATACGCCTTGCGTTGGCTTCGACAGTGGTATCAAGAAAGCCGACCGTCCAGGAAGCAATGGCAAACTACTGGACGTAAATTTGCCTAGAAAAACCACACGACAGTCAGGGGCTGTTGGGGTTGGTTCTGCAACGTCCTGTAAAGGATACGCAACTAATCTAGGCAGTGCTATTGTATCAAACAACCAGCCGTCGTGATGTAGCGGCTAGACGCTCACCTGCGGGTACGAAGCGTTTTTAGAGATAAGGTCCTGACGGAGCCAGACTGTTTTGATAACAAAATGACCGTTGTTCCCAGGTCTTCTTCTTCTTCTTCACTTCCTCTTTTACCGCTGTGGGTGTCGAGGGAGATATAAGGTTCTGTTTCTAGCTCTTCTGGCTGCCTCGACCATAGGCACATTGTGCTGTTGTAGAGTTTCTCTGATGTTATCCTTCCATCTTGTTCTTGGTCTACCCCGTGCTCTACGTCCTTCTTCTCTTTCCATGTATGCTTTGTATGGTATGGTGTTCCCAGGTCTACCTAGCCTTAAATGGGTGACGTAACTTCCTGGGAAGTAAAGGCAGCCGGCAGCATGTTTACCACATTACCTATCGATTGTCGATTGGTTAATAAACTGTAGGTTAATCCATTTATGCCCAGTTTGTTTGAAGGCGTAGTAAAGAGTCTTTCTATTGTATTAAGCATAAGTTTTAATCCTATAGTCCGTTCTATAAGTTAGTGCCCAACTTTAAAGAACTGTAACTCAGTAACCATTTAGTATAAATTGTTGAAATATGGCGTGTCACCTTTTTGTTTTGTTGTTTTTGTTGTAATATCCAGAAACCATGAGTTGTTAACCCTTTGGCTCTGTGCTATGGAAATCGCAGCCCTTCAGCCTTGATTCCCTAATAGGTGCCGTAAATCTGGGAGAAATGTGGCTTTTCCGCCTACCCACGGGCCTGAACCAGGACCACAAGGAGTTCGTCACCCGGTCACTGCAAAGTCAGGTTTAGCCAATCCTTTTGCCTTATTTGGGGTATTTAAAAAAAAAAAAAAATACAAGACACCGATTCAAAACAGCAAACTGTAGTGACAATTAGCATAAGAGCACCAGCAGTCATAGCAGCAATATCTGTAGCGGTTGGTAAAGATAATGCTGACAATCGTGGTCGTAGTGGCCACCCTAGCTCCACCCCCCCCCCCCCCCCCCCATTTCCCCCATTGTGCCCAACCATGTATGAAGGTTTTATATATATGTTTTAATTACACATATATTTCTCTCAGATATATGCGGATACTTATTTTCCATTTAGCACTTTATTATTTTTGATAGTGTTAAGCACATAGAAAGCGTGAAATTGTACATGTGTTGAGATCTTTTTCACACCCCTACCCCACTACACCCCCCCCCCTATGTTTTTATTTTGTATTGTTGTCTTTGTGTCTCATCCATATATAGTCTATTTATCTTCACCAGGACTCAGAGAGAAACAAAAAGAGAGAGAGAGAGAGAGAGAGAGAGAAAGAGAGAGAGAGAGCAAGAGAGAGAGAGAGAAAGTGAGATAGAGTGAGGGAGGAGAGTGAGACACAGAAAATCATAAGTAGAGAAAGAGAGAGACAGTGAGACATAGAGGAGAGAGAGAGAGAGTGAGAGAGAGAGAGAGAGAGAGAGAGAGAGAGAGAGAGAGAGAGAGACAGAGACAGAGACAGACAGAGACAGAGACAGAAAGAGAAAAGAATTAAGGGTAATCTTCTTTTTTCGCGTTCACTGGTTGTAAACTCCGGTGGAAAGTTCTGGTTGTTCAGCTACCTCTAGACTTTAGACTTATTCCAGAACCTGAATGTTGTATTCACATCTGTTTTACAAATCTGACTTATGCGTATGCAGACTGTTGGTTCCTTGCCTCTCAGGTAGATGCACTCCGAAAACGACGGAAGCAATAAATGAGTCGACTTTTACGAAATGCTCAGATTTGCAGTGAGTCCATTCTTGTCCCCTCCCTCCCCCCCCCCGCCCCACACACACATTGGGGCACCAGAACCCATACGAGGAATTTAGGAATAATATCGAATGAACAAATTGTATTCACTATCTTCGAAAGTACTCGGTCATCACATCAGTGTAACAACGCCCATTCTGCTAATCACATCGCCTCTATGTGGCCGAGTCTGTTAGCTCTTCACCTAACCTGACCAGACATACGCACTACCGGTCAGTGATAAAAGCTCTGACCATTACCCGAAAGGTGAAGAAAGCGCCTGCAAATTATTTGTGAAAAACGAGACCAGTTAGGACGATATTTGTAAACTCGGGACGAAAGGCAAAATGGGCCTGGTAGCAAAAACTCACGTTTTTCCTTGGTCGTCTGTTCATTAAAGTTTACCTTATCAATAAGTTCGTCATTACAGCGGCCGGCCCCGGCTTAATAAAATTTGGACTCCATTGTTTGCAGTGTCCTTTTACTGGCCTTAGAATAGTGACCAGTGTCCGAAACTGGCTGGCCGGCACGACAAGGGGATGTAATGAAACCAGACCGGACATCCAAGGAGAGGATATCAAGAGATTATTCCTGCCTTTTTCTCATTTCCCTCGCTGTCTGCTTCCATTTGCTGTTTCTTTTTATTTTTCATCTCTTCTCCTTTCTACCGTCTTGGGGTTCTTTTTTCCCGCGTGTTTGAACAATACAGGAAGAAATGGATGGGTCGTATTATATGCCAAGGGATTTACAAAATGATAGTGTACTTTTTAGACTGGCGCTTTTATAATCTCTCTCAGTGTATATATAAGTGTATAGACAATGAAATGACAGACACATGAGTATATGGTGCACATATATATAATACACATACATACACGCACACTATAAATGACAAACCCTTTCTTTATTTTGTGTGTTTTTTTTAATTGAACTATTAACTCTTCCCAAAGTGTGACCACTACACGGGTTCAGTCTACAGTTACCAATATAGCTATAATGTTTAATTTAACTGGCGACCATGTTGATGTGCATTTCCTTTATTTATTGCAACAAGCAAGAAAAAAAAAAAAAACTTTCGCTGGAGTTATATCCCTTCTTTTCACTATAAAATCGCTTACATTCATTTTATTTTTAAATTTACATTTCGATCATCAAGAAAGTCTTTCCAGGCAAACAGGGATCGTGATATGTAGAGACGCATGAGCGCCTACGTCAGTTGGCAGGGCAAATGATATATATATATATATATGTATGTGTGTGTGTGTGTGTGTGTGTGTGTGTGTATGTGTGTGTGTGTGTGTGTGTGTGTGTGTGTGTGTGAAATCATTGACTCACTCGATCGTGTTTATTCATAGAGTCTATTTATGAAAGTAACAATAGTAAACCCATTTCCCTTTATCAAGAGTGTCCTGAAAGGTTACTACTTAAGGTTTAAATGCAACTATTAGAACTTTACTTATGCTTCATTGACTATAAATATAGATTTGATTGAATGAAACATTTAGAGATAATTAAACTACTGTAAAATTTAAATATTGATTTAGGAATGATAAAAACACAATGGCAACAAATAGCGGCTCTTAGAATTGTTAACCATATGGAAACATTTCAGAGCATTATGAGTGAAGTACAAGGATATGTTTTCAACTAAGTAGTTTTATAGTGAGATATTTAATGGCATCCATCTTGAGTGCTGGAGGTCGCGGGTTCAGGCACCGGTGAAGGCTAGGATTTTTTCACCTGGACTTTTACCCTCTGGTCTCTGGGTAGTGAGATCGGACGCCCGTGTTTATTGTTGCGCATGTAAAAAAATCCCTTGGCAGTTGGAAATAGAAAAGAGTAGCCTAATGGCACTGCCGATGCAACAATCTACCCATGGTATTTCAGGATTCTCGCCGGTGCAACGGAGTCCGTGCACCGCGCTGAGGGTCTTCAGACTCATGCTTGTGTTGAAGTAGAACGGAGCACTTTCGGTTTACAACCATGTGCCAGGATGTTGATCCGTTAAATAAACATAGACATAAAATGAACTCTATCATGGATATGCCAGCAATTGTAGTTGGTGGTCATAAAATAAACACCATGCGTTATGCTGATGACACAGTCTTGATAGCGACAAGCTAGAAACAACTACAGGAATTGATATAAAAGGGAGTAGTAGAAAGGGATAACATAGGCCTCAGTCTGAATAATGAAAATGCAGAAGCAATGTGTAAATCAATTTGTTGAGTTGGTGTTTATCTATCTGCCGGAAATTCTAAATTAGTTCTTAGTTATGTAAACAAAACGACCACGTGATCAATTTGAAGTTACCGTGGTAATCACGTGACTGATTTGGAATTTCCAGCGGACAGATATACATCAACTCGACAATGTGGCTTATGCATTTCAGCAAGAAAGAGATTCATTGGATGCTTCATTATATGTTGATTTAACCCTGTAGCAATGCACCTGACGAGATATAGCGAAATATACCAGACAATAAATGGTGCTATGTATTGTTTGTGTCCGATTTAGTCAAAAACATCTGAAGGATGTTAAGAAAATAAAAAGTAAATAAAGGATCCTTCTAACACCACTAGTGCGTCCAGCAATATCATGCAAGATTTTCTTTTTTTATAGAGCGATCGGCACTTGGTGGGTAGTGGAGTCAGCGTCATGCCGGCCGCCTTTACTTCGTCTTAGCACCTGCCTTCCCCAAATTAGACATTATGAAAATTCCCCGTGTGAATTACGGTGCCCAGTTTAAGGAAAAAGGGGTGGGGGGGGGGGGGTAGTTAGAATGGACCTATCGCCTCCTAAATAAATGCATGTGGTAGAATCGACTAGTTATTAATTTGCTGTAGGTGCTGGACCGAAAGGCGCAAATATCTCAGCCTAACTGCAAAGCACAAGGTAGTAACATACTTTTTAAAGCGAAAAACTTGACTTATAAACAATAACATTGTTACTATGCCAGTACACATTTTTTCCCCCAAGCCAGTGGCAAAAAGAAACGCGGAGTAATTTCTTCCCAACAACACTTGTAGCTTCCCTATTCGTCATGGCAACGCCTGTCATATTTCATGTCATGGATAAACATTTAGCCAGACATTCTCCCGCGCCTCCACCACCAGCGCGCCCTATCATCTTGTCCCTCGCCGGCCTACAGACAAAATATTATTGGTCGATTCATAATCATATTTTTGCTGAGTAGCGTCAAACGAACGGGAATGCAAGCATAACAGGAGAGGGATTTCAGTGGGCCGTTTGGATTGGACCACCTGTTGGTGAATTGGACGGTTGTGTTATGCAGGGAGTGTTGCGGGAACAGAGATGGGGACCGGGAAAACAGATAGATAAAGAGACAGACCGTTAAACACAGGAAGACAGTAACAAATTAGATGGATGTGTAAGCTGTTTGAGACTGGCTATGATGTTTGATAATTTGGTATGCCTTAATAGACTAATAGACATAAAGTTCATCAAATAACGATACGCAGACAGGTCGACAGACAGACAGACAGACAGACAGACAGACAGACAGACAGACAGACAGACAGACAGACAGACAGACAGACAGACAGACAGACAGACAGACAGACAGACAGACAGACAGACCAAGGGCTTAGGCCTCTTGAATCCTTCCGTAACTCTAAACAGCGTTGTAGGCTAAGTGACCCCCAGGCCTCTAACCATGTATATGCAATCTTCTTCTTATTGTTCGTCCACTCTTGGACTCTGGTCTTGATCCAGGAGTTGAGTTTTGCTTGCACAACTGTTGACAGATGTAGATTATGTGTAGGTCCCTGGCCACTCAGGCAGATGTACTCCAACTGAAAGACACACACCTAATTGGTAGCTTCTTATGACATTCTTGTTCGAAGAGACGGGGGGGGGGTGGCAATGGGTCTATACTCTGTTCTTCAAAATGGAACCTCGTAAGCAACACAGGAAGCATCTTCGGTGCTTTCTTTTTAGCCGACCTCAAATGACGTCACGGGACAGTCCAGTATCTGGGAGATGGTAAGAGCGGGATTTTCGTGTTTCTGCGCATTAGCGCTTTTCTTCCAAGAGCAAGGTTTTCGCGCGTTTACCTAACGTTAACCCTAACCCTAACCAAACCTATACCCCTAATCTACCATCCCCTAAAATATTTGACTTTCCCGTGAACTGTGGATTTCCCCTGTTTGTGGTCAGCTAATAAGAAACAACCGTATCTTCATCTTCTTCTTCTTTTGTCGTCTCACTGATCCACTGTCGCGAGTTTTCTGTATTTGTCTTGCGTTTCACTGGTGGCTTGGGTGATGGATTTGTTCATGATTTTACAGTCTTCAGCAACACCATTTGTCCACATCTTTCTTGGTCTGACCTCAAACACGCCTATAGAGCCCACGTTTGATGGTGACTAATTTGTGTCAGACTGGGCTCCTTATGTTGAAGTATTGAAGAAAGCTTATGTATTTCACATGTTGTTTCAGTTTTAAGTGTACAGGGCCCAGAGCCCACGCGTGGCCAAGTGATGTGTTTTTTCCATTTGCATGAAACTCTGAATGTGGTGGGTTCGTTTGACGGCGGCGTCTTTCAGTTCACGCCTGCAATTTTTACAGAGATCCATGGGACTTATCGCTGGAATTACGGAGTTCGTGATTTGTGTCATGCTCTTGTGCAATGGAGTCGATCTGCTCACTTTTACCTGTAACCTTAACAATATTTCAAATACATTATATGTTTCTGCTATTCAGTACATATAATAACAAAAATAAAAATGTTCATTATTACGCACTAAAACAAGGTATATATATATATATAATATATATATATATATATATATATATATATATATATATATATATATATATATATATATATATATATATATATATATTTCCTTTTCTCATGGCCATCCTGTCTTTTTGCCATTGAGACATGACACACTGGGAATGCAGTTGCAATTTACTGAACGTTGAGTTGTGTTGGACAAGAACCGCACCACAGCTCTCGGGACACTCCTAGAAGATGCACCATGTCAGTCTTCAGCAGGCAGTACACGGTTTCAGTGCAGATGGTAGAAGTGTCTGACTTATGTCCGTCACCCCTTTCCTTTCAGTGTGACTGTCGGCCAGATCTAATAGCCACTCCCTGTTACGTCAGTCTGTCCAGTTCTAGATGGTCTAGTTGTGTTTCTGCACACTTTACTTTGCTCCCAGAATGCCTTAACAACTTCTAGCTTATCGCCAATCATTTTACTGAGAAACGAAAGAAGAAGAAGAAGAAGGAGAAAACGAAAAAAGGAGGAGGAGAAGGAGGAGGAGAAGAAGAGGAAGAAGAAGAAGAAGAAAAAGAAGAAGAAGAAGAAGAAGAAGAAGAAGAAGAAGAAGAAGAAGAAGAAGAAGAAGAAGAAGAAGAAGAAGAAGAAGAAGAAGAAGAAGAAGAAGAAGAAAAAGAAGAAGATGGAGGAGGAGGAGCAGGAGGAAAAGAAAGAGGAGGAAGAGGAGAAGAGAATTATGATGGTGCTGAGGATAATTGTGGAATAGTAATCATGATTGTGTGGGTGGTGATGATGATGATGATGATGATGATGAAGATAATTATAATGATGATGATGATAATTGACAAGAAGAAAGAGGAGATGCTTTAACTAAGGCTGGAGAAAAAAAGCAGAATACGGAAGTAAAGAAAGAGAAAATGTAGAAGAAGATTAAATAGGAGACGACGACGAAGAGAAGAGCTAGCATGGGAAGATGTAGGGGAAATTGGAGCAGGATGGGGAAGAGAAGATCTAGCATGGGAAGATGTAGGGGAAATTGGAGCAGGATGGGGAAGAGAAGAGCTAGCATGGGAAGATGTAGGGGAAATCGGAGCAGGATGGGGAAGAAAAGAGCTAGCATGGGAAGATGTACTGGAAATTGGAGCAGGATGGGGAAGAGAAGAGCTAGCATGGGAAGATGTAGGGGAAATTGGAGCAGGATGGGGAAGAGAAGAGCTAGCATGGGAAGATGTAGGGGAAATTGGAGCAGGATGGGGAAGAGAAGAGAGCGAGAGCGAAGGAAGGATACAGCAGCAGCAGAAGAAGAAGTACAAAGGGGTGAAATAGAAAGATTGGGAAGATGTGGAAAGGAAAATAAAGAACGAGAAAAGATTGCAAGTGTAGAAGGCAGAACAGTATTTCAAAACAAAACAAAAAAGACTAAAAAAAGTCCGCCTGACAATATATAACTTGATGCCTTCTCACTCACTTCAACCCCGACTATATCTAGTAGATCCATGGTCAATATACAGACACATATGCTATCACTCTTTCTCTCTCTATCTCTGTCTATATATATATATATATATATATATATATATATATATATATATATATATATATATATATATATATATATGTATGTGTGTTATATATATATATATATATATATATATATATATATATATATATATATATAATATATATATATATATATATGTATGTATGTATGTGTGTGTGTGTGTGTGTCTCATATACACAGACACACACACACACACACACACACAGACAGACACAGACACCACACGCAGACATGCGTGATAGCGAACATCCCTTGAAAGATGGCGTTGTCGTCCTCTCTGCCCGGGTCTATTCCATCATTTAACTACACTCCTGATCCGCGTAGTCTAATTTGCAGTGTCGCTGTCTTCCCATCACTCCTGGACTACTCACCCTACACTAGCTGAGGGCCCTAGGGCCTAGTTACAATGTAAATTTCGACAGAATATGAAAATCTAATTTCTCGCGGGCCGTCTGTTCTTGGCCGTGCTCAATTCGCCCTGAGGGTCGACTCAATGCACGTGCTGCCGTCACATATCGTCTGCTCGAGGGCGGTGAAGCGAATTATCCCGCCCCTGTTCACATTAACCTTGATATTAACCCTTGACCCGTGAGTGGCCCCGGATGTTGACTCCACAATAAGCAAGGATCAGCCGTGTGGAAAAGTCAAGTTGTTCTCCTGTTGTCTTCTGTTATTTTCCTATCATAATTATCAATCATCACGCTGTTGTTGTTTGTTCCTTTGAGTTATCTGTGTGATTTAGCGGGTGTTGCCGATGTATCTGAGCACAGTTGATCAATAAACGAGGAAGCCTATTTATTTCCATGTTCTGAAACGAATCTTGGCACATGGTGCGATCTGGTATTTGTACACACCATTCTGCACATAAAGGACTGTGTGTTCATTATCTTGGGAGTTAAAATCGGCATATCACACTAGGCACATTAGAGGACTTGTTAATCATCATAGAGCTGGTACTATTAGCCACCGGACGCTGGGGTTCATACTGAGGGGAAGATCTGAGCACCTATGGATATATCCGGAGTGCAGTGATGACAGCCCATATAACTAACCAATTAACTAACAATCTAACTAACTAACTAACTAACTAACTAACTAACTAACTAACTAACTAACTAACTAACTAACTAACTAACTAACTAACTAACTAACTAACTACTAACTAACACTAACTAAACTAACTAACTAACTAATTTAACTAACTAACTAAACTAACTAACTAACTAACTAACTAACTAACTAACTAACTAAACTAACTAACTAACTAACTAACTAACTAACTAACTAACAAATAACTAACTAACTAACTAACTAACTAACTAACTAACTAACTAACTAACTAACTAACTAACTAACTAACTAACTAACTAACTAACTAACTAACTAACTAACTAACTAACTAACTAACTAACTAACTAACTAACTAACTTACTTAATAACTAACTAACTAACTAACTTACTAACTAACTAACTAACTAACTAACTAACTAACTAACTTACTTACTTACTTACTTACTAACTGACTGACTGACTGACTGACTGACTGACTGACTGACTGACTGACTGACTGACTGACTGACTGACTGACTGACGGACGGACGGACTGACTGACTGACTGACTGACTGACTGACTGACTGACTGACTGACTGACGGACTGACTGAATGAATGAATGAATAACTCACTAACTAACTGTCTGTTTCTTCATCTGCATTCCAGCTGAAACTACGTCGCGTTTTTGTTTACAATTACGATGTCTGCACCTTTCGGCCGAACACCTACGATTTAGGAAAATCTCAATTGGTAGCCTTTTAGCCAATGCCCTTTTCAAGTGTAGAGGGTGCATTCTTCTTCACTTACTACAAAACTAGAGACAGTATGTGGTAAATACGGCATGGAAATTATGATAAGATACTGCAGGATGCTACTAAAAAGCCAGAACAGTCAACTACCCACTAATTAACAGATAAAAGTAAAAACAAAAACTAGAAGTTGAATATGTTTAATACCTCGGCTCCAACATCTACAACGATGTCAGGTGTATGAAAGAGATCAAGACAAGACTTGATAAGGCATCTGACGCAATGCTGAATACGATATGAAGGAGCAAAATCAGCATCGTAGTAAAGGGGTTTTGCTATAATTAATGGTATTTTCAATCTACTTGTACGGATGTGATAGGTGGACCTTCATTGTGGAAAGGAAAAGAAGGATTCCGGCTTTCGAACATAAATGATGTAAGCAAATTTTTACCAATTAGCTGTTTGGAACACAGCACTAACAAATATATCGGACAGAATTCAACAAATGTGCTGGACATAAAGAGCTTCTTCTGGCAGTGGTGAAACGTCGCCAGCTAGCTTGGTCCAAGGCTCGATTGCAAAGACTGTACTTCCAGGAACATTGTGTTGGAAAAGAGAGGGGGGGGGGGGCGGGCAGTGAGGGTTCGTAGAAAAAAAAATGAAGCGAATTGGAGGAGGGAAAGGGAAAGGGGGTGAGTGGGGGGGGGGGGGGGGGTCTGGAATTACAACGTCAAGAAAAGAAATTGACAGGGATACCTTCTTTTTTATACACTTCTTTAACGAGCGGAAGACATTTAAAAAAGATGGCTGGATTTGTTTGCTAATGCTTCCGTCGAAATCCCTCCACCACCCTAACCGGTCAAGGGTTATTTTATGTTATGTTATATGTCTTCTTTATTCTTAAAACGCCATAACTAACTCAAGACTCGCTTCATCAACTCTAAAGAGATGGTCAGTGTATTATATTCGGACTAAGGACAGGGCAAAACAGATTTTGCCAACAAATGTTTCAGTTAGGGGTATTGGAAGGAAACACAGAGACTTGGAACTTGGCACCTGAAAATGCTGAGCATATACTGGAACACTGCAGACTGTGTGCCGTCAACAGAGAGATCATCGTGCCTGTGCCAACTTCAATCACAACAAAACTGTATGGCACACAGGAAGATATGAACTTTACGATAGCTTTTGTCAAGGCGACTGACCTCCTGAAATAAGATTTTCTAATCATGACCTATTTCCCCCCCCCCTCCTTTTCCCGTTTCATCTGTAAATTAGTTGCTTATTCTTTACATGAAAAGTACAAAAAAAAAAGTAAAGGGCCATTTTTCAGGCCTTTAAGTGTATAGGGCAAATAGGGCTAGACCTATAATTTTATACACCAATCGGCACAATATGGGTGATATGGTCAGCATCACGCCGGTCGCCTTTACTTTCCCGGGACTGCACCCGGTACCCACTCAAGGCTGGGTCGACCTGGGAGCCAAGGTAATTTTTGAAAAAAGGGAGCGAACCCACGACCGTCCGATCCGCGAGGAGCGTCTAGCCGCTCGGCCACGGCGACTCCCCTTTTACATAAAGTTGCAAAACCAATCCCAGCATTTCTTGGCTGCTGTGGTTTTTCAAGGCAAATTTTGCGTTCAATTCATTGCCATTGTTCTAAACGGTCAGCCTTCGGTACCAAAGTCGAAACCAACGCAAGACAGACAGTCCGCTGCTGGGATCGATCCTGGCACCCCGGCTTTACGAAGCGCGTTCGCAACGCCTTAGCCACAGACGTTGTCATATTATAACAACTCTTGAAACCATTAAACAGATTTATGCAGTGATGTCGAATCAACCAGCCCTGAAAATGAATGGCGCTAGAGCGTCGGACCCATAACGGGCAGTCTCGGCAATCTGTCTCTCGAAAAGAAAAGAAGAAGATATATAATAGAAACTGTGCGTACCAGATGAAACATTCAAAGACTGAGATTCTAATATTGTGGATAATAATCAAAGATACACATTGTGGACCGTAGTCAAAGCATCTCTAGATTTTAGAGTTAAGAAATCGTGGATACCATTTTGAAGCTCTGTACACTGAACAATATACACACCAGCGGAAGGCAAGGGAAAACCACCGCTGTACTATCCCTAGTAAATCATGCCTCAAAATATTGCTGTGAATCCTGGACAATCGGTAGGCAGGCCAAACAATTTCTTGAGGCCTCAGAGATTTGGTTTCACAGAAGAATGCATAGAATACCTTGGACGGCCAGAAAGAGCAACCAACAGGTTTTGAAAGAGGCAGGAGCCCGAAGACAACTTATCACAGACATCAGCAGGAGATAGTCATCATTTTTCGGCCATGTTATGAAAAGAGGGAAAATAGAACATGTTGTGACCACTGGAAAGATCTGTGGAAGGAGGGATAGAGGAAGACAACGAGAGAAAATGCTTGACAGTCTTGTTGCATGGCATTGAGGTTTGTCGGCACACGAACTGATACGTGCTGCAGAAGATCGCATAATATGGAGAGGCATGACCGCCCACCACAGTCGGCAACGCACCTGATGATGATGACACTGAAGTCAAAGAAGCTATGGATTTATGTAAAGAGGGGGAAGGGGGGTGTAGACATTAAGAATACTTCAAGGAGTGTACACACTACTGAAAAGATCTAGAGGGAGAAAGTACAGTGGGGGTGGATGGGGGGGGGGGGGGGGGGGCTGGAGCTTCTTCTTGGCTAAGTGGTCTAGCCGTTTGCCTTGCTCTCTAAAGGTCGGGGGTTCGCATCACCGACTGTGTCGTTTTTTTCTCCACAAAAGTGCATTTTTGTGGTGATCCTTTAGGACCGTCGATGCAGCTACAGCGATCAGGCTTTGTGTGACGCTGTCGAGAGATGGGTAGCCAATTAAAAGAAAACCTGGTGAAATTCTTAAATCTTGTCCATGATATCGAGAGTTTAAGGTATAGGTGTAGAGTTGATGGATATTGCTCGAATGATTGATATATTCAGCCTACTTAGAATTTGAATGAGGATGTAAAGACTTATGTAGATGATATAGATTATAGATACTATTGAAAGTATTTATTATAGAAACCATCCACAATGTTTATAGTTTAAATTGCAGCTGTGGAGATTGCGATGCTGTTGGAAACATCCTAATGATGAACTTATGTCGAATGTTGATAGCGATGTAAGGATCTGTATATATAGAATGTTGATAGCGGTGTAAGGGTCTGTATATATAGAATGTTGATAGCGGTGTAAGGGTCTGTATATATAGAATGTTGATAGCGATATGAGGATCTGTATATATAGAATGTTGATAGCGATATAAGGATCTGTATATATAGAATGTTGATAGCGGTGTAAGGATCTGTATATATATAATGTTGATAGCGGTGTATGGATCTGTATATATAGAATGTTGATAGCTATGTATGGATCTGTAAATATATAAATAAAACATTGACAGTAGTGTAAGGATATGTAAATATATAATGTTGACAGCAGTGTAAGGATCTGAATACATAGAATGTTGACAGCGATGTAAGGATCTGTATATATTGAATGTTGACAGTGGTGTAAGGATCTGCATATATAGAATGTTGATAGTGGTGTAAGGATCTATATATATATATAAAACGTTGACAGCGGTGTAAAGATCTGTATATATAAAATGTTGACAGCGGTATAAGGATCTATATATATATAAAGTTGACAGCGGTGTAAGGATCTGTATATATATAAAACGTTGACAGCGTTGTAAGGATCTGTATATTTAGAATGGTGATAGCGATGTAAGGATTGTATATATAGAATGTTGATAGCGGTGTAAGGATCTGCATATATAGAATGTTGATAGCGGTGTAAGGATCATCATCAAGTGCCTTACCCTGACTGACGTTGGCGATCATGCCTCTCCACCGTCTGCTGCCTGCAACTGCGTGTATCAGTTCGTGTGTTGACACCCCTTCACGCCATGACAAAAAGCTGTTCAAGAATCTTCTCGCATTGCCTTCCTCTGTTTCTCTTTTCACAGATCTTTCCAGTGGTCACAGCAGGCTCCAGTTTCCTACTTCTCATAACAAACAAAAAATCTTGTCTGTCTCTTTCTGATGTTTGTGATAAGTTGTCTTGGAGCTCGCCGTCTTTCAAAACATCTTGGCTGTCCATTGAAACCTATGGATTCATCAAAAAAACCACATCTCCGATGCCTCAAGAAATGTTTTCGCTTGTTTATAAATTGTCACCGATTCGCATCCATATGTTAAAACTGGTTCTTTCAAGAAATATAGCATGCGACAATTATTTTCCTTATAAATATATATAAGCTTCGATATCAGTAGAGGGATCTATAGATTGAAAATTATACAGGTTGGGTATGCCCTTGAAAGGGGCAAGCTTTGAACTTTTGATTAACGAAATATACAGTCCAGTCATTAATCATTTATAATAATTTGTGAGTGGCTTTTCGACTGTCTATTTTCTGATGCTTAGCCATTCAGTAGCTTGAACACCGCCGCTCCAAGCGAGCACCAGTGATCCAATTTACAATGGGAAAAGGTTGTGAATAGACCTCGTAGATTGATTACTAAGATGTTGACATGAAAGTGTTGCCATACAAGTCCATCACCTTTCCGTGAGTAAGATTAAATATTAATGTCGCTGTGTTGCCAAGCAATAGTACGGCGAGCCATAATTCAATATTTGACAATCAGAAAGGCTGTGACGAGCAGAAGAATTCAATATTTCTTTGTCCAGCACTTGGCTGTTTCTTAGTCGTTATATGGTAACGTGGAGTAATCGACAACAACGAGACAGACTTCAACGCTTTCACGCGAGTCGTTCTCCAGCTTAACCTAATATGGCGGCCTGCCATCAGAATGAAGGGAGAGACTCTTGTAGGAGTGGAAGCGATTTTGGTTCATCTTCCGGCAACAGTACAAAGAAAAGCTGCCCGGTGTAAAGGGGGATGATTCTGATTGAATTTTGTCCCCCCAAAAGAAATTGAAACATCGGGTAAAGAAAACAATAGGGTTTCACCAAGATTTGGTAGCTTCGACGATGCAAAAGAGGACCGGATGGGAAACTTGAAAAGAAGGAGTAATTGACTGATTGACGGGCAGAAGGCCATTATTTTCACACAAACCAGAAGTGGGGGAATGACCTGTCAGAGAAAAGCGAGAAAGATTCCTGTTACAAAAATACGTGTATTCAAATAGACGTGTGTCATCGCTAGTTCAACCCAAGGGATGTGGCAAACTGTAGAGTTCTTTTATGTGCAGCATGTTGGGAGCTGTAATTGGACTTAGATGCAATACGCAGATATACATCCGGAATATCATTTGAGCTTAGTTGTTATGTGCGTACATATGTATACATCTATCCAGGCAAAAATATCTAGTTGCTAAAAACAACGTTCGGACAATCGTATCGTTTTGTTTCTGGTTGCTAAAACCAACATTCGGACAATCGTATCGTTTCGTTTCTGGTTGCTAAAGGCAACAACATTCGGACCATCGTATCGTTTCGTATCATTCGGACAATCGTATAGTATCTAGGGGCTGCAAGCAAAGAAATCTGGACAACCACTAGATTTTTATCTTCTCTGTTGATAGCTAAATCCTTTAGTGCCATATAAGTCGTCATACGTTCCTGTATGATTTCAGAACTAATATACTTTTCTTTCTATTTCCTTTCATATTGCTCTTGCTCTTTCAATTATTAGTTTGCTTTACCCATAGTGTATTTGCTAAACTCATTCTGACTTAAATTTCGGTACTTTAATGCTCAACTTTTGGTAATAGAAGCAGTTTACAAAACAAATGCCTACACCTTAAAGAAGAAGATGTTGACGCATTTTTATTTTACTCCATATCCTCTTCATCTTTCTAGAAAATCGACAAATCACTCATCTGCCCCCACCAACACACCCCCCCCCCCTCTCTTCCATACTTCCCAACTTCAGTCTTAGTTTGCTAGTTATTTTTTTTTCCACGTTGACTTGTTTTTTTGGTTAGATTTTGTGGCTGGAGTTGTTTTTAACAAGATTGTGTAGCTGGTCTCATACACACCCTACCTATGTCGTCTCATACGACAAGCTGGGAGGATACAGTTCCTGGCTTTCTTTAAGAGCTCAGGTAACGCACAGACTTCTTATTCTGGGTTCGCTTTTAACACAGTTGTTGGTGCGTTTTTCTGTAGTTTGCAGCAGGGATGTGATATCTTGGTCTTCTGATCTAACAAATCCTTTCATCAAACCACTCAATAGTGGCCTTTTACGACATGTTTGTTGGGGAGGCAGCGGGTCTATTCTTTTGTCCAGCAAAAGTGAGTTCCGGAGAATGCATGGGAAGCAGTGGCAAGACAGATCGCCTGACAACTGTATCAGTTATTACTTCTGGGAGAAAGGACAGAGGTGCACTTTTTGGGGTTTCCAAGGGTGGAATCATCTCTTCCCCTTACCTCATACCACGGAGTCCAAACTGATTGGGTTTTCTCAAGGAGAAGACTGGACGGTTCAAGTGGGATGAAGCCAAGCCAAAGATTTGATTGGATATTTTCTCATCGCTACTTAACTGTTTACAAGTGTCATTGACGCCAGTCGTGTATTTTTTGTGATGCGTTGCAATCGTGTGAAGCGCCATTATGTGACAGTCCTTTCAGTTGTCCACTGTTTTATTATGTGAAGAGGTGATGATGTTGCATCATTTCGGGCTGTTGGTTGGATTCTTGTGCAAAATCTTGTTGCTTTCTTGTAATGTGATTTCCTAATAATTGTTAGTTGTTGTCGTTGTTATAAGTGTCGCTGTCATCATCATCGTCATCGTTATCGTCAGGACAGTGTTAGC
Source organism: Candidula unifasciata (assembly GCA_905116865.2). Taxonomy (NCBI): domain Eukaryota; kingdom Metazoa; phylum Mollusca; class Gastropoda; order Stylommatophora; family Geomitridae; genus Candidula; species Candidula unifasciata. The sequence goes on from CAJHNH020000909.1 coordinate 69,634, forward strand.
GCAGTCGATAGGAGACTCGCTTTCAAATCCACCTGCGACTCGCTGCAGTCCACTGTCAATGTTCAAAACAGGGCGGTTCCCTTTGTACACCCAGCCTCTAGGTAATTGGTACCAGAGTTAAAACTGTAAGGTAAATGGAGGAACGTCGCTGTAGCTACGGAGTTGCGTGCGGACGGCAACACAGGCGGGGAGTTTCTTATCAGCTGTCCGTACTAGTGGCGGAGCACTTATGGTTTATAACTGTGTGCAATGACGCTGGTTCACATCTCCCGACTCTACCTTTACCTTTAAGTTATCGTCACTCTCGTCGTTTTTGTTGTCGTTGTTATCAGTGTTGCTGTCATTATCATCATCCTCGTCGTATTCGTCACTACTACCTCTATCATCGTCATCATCATCATCATCGTAATCCTCAACTTCTTCCTCATCATCATCATCATGATTGTAATAATCGTCATCATCATCTTCATCATCATGTTTATCAACAACACTTTCATCATCTTCATATTTTCTGCTTTCTATCCTCCAATGGAACAAAGACCCTTAGCCAACTCAAGCCATCATCACTTTCATCAATGCCAACATAATCATCACAGTATGACACAACAACACGTTTGGACCATCAGGACTGGTATTTTCACGCACTAATGTCTGCTAGGATACAAATACTCCAGTCAAGGGGAAATTATCACTGCATGTCTATAGTTCCTTTCACATGATCATCGTCATCGTCATCAGTATCATCATCATCATCAGTATCATCATCAACAGTATCTTCATCATCATAATCATCATCATCATCATCACGTGTGTTTTTTGTTGGCACAGGAGCGGAGCAACTATGGGGTGACCCGTTTGCTATGAAGCTGAAACTAGGATTACCAGACCACCTAAAAATATGTAACGAAAAAAGCCATTAAGATTACGTAGTGCATTCCATTCCTTATATAGGACTATTCTAAAACTTCGACTGGTACTGGCGCCATGTATGTTCATAACCTGGTACTGGCGTCATTTATGTTCACAACCTAGTACTGGCCTCATGTATGTTCATAACCTGGTACTGGCGTCATTTATGTTCATAACCTGGTATTGGCGCCATTTATGTTCATAACCTGGTATTGGCGCTATTTATGTTCATAACCTGGTATTGGCGCCATTTATGTTCACAACCCGGTACTGGCGTCATGTATGTTCACAACCTGGTACTAGCGTCATGTATGTTCACAACCTGGTACTGGCGTCATGCATGTTCACTCTATGGTACTGACGTCATGTATGTTCACAACCTGGTACTGGCGTCATGCACGTTCACACTCTGGTACTGACGTCATGTACGTTCACAACCTGGTACTGGCGTCATGCACGTCCACACTCTGGTACTGGCGTCATGCATGTTCACACTCTGGTACTGACGTCATGTATGTTCACAACCTGGTACTGGCGTCATGCACGTTCACACTCTGGTACTGGCGTCATGCATGTTCACACTCTGGTACTGACGTCATGTATGTTCACAACTTCCTGTCTCAATTGCAGTCATCCATTTGTGGTATATATGTACAAAACAATGCCAGTCAATCAATCAGTCTCAGACACAAACACACACACACACACACACACATGTATATATTTACATATATTTCTATGTGTGTATGTGTGTATATATATAATATATATATATATATATATATATATATATATATATATATATATATATATATATACATGTGTCGGTGAATATATGTGTGTGTGTATGTATGTGTATGTATGTGTATGTGTCTATTTCCCAGTGTCACGTTGTCTTCTTCTTTGTCTTTCCGTTCTCCCTTTCCGGAGTTTTCGGATAAGAAGATCACATCCCTATGAAGTCTGTGGAGCGACACATGACTCCCACTGTTCCACACAGCTTGGTCGACACTGAAATGCCAGCCAGCCGAGCCTAGGATCTCTCTACTGCATGCAAAGAGCATCTGTGTAACCCGTGTTCAGTGTTCTGTGGAGCCTGATGACACGGGCAGCGTTATGAATCCACAGTCTTGAATTTCGTGCACATTTGAAGTTAGTTGCGTATCCTATACACGACGTTGCATTTTTTTGCTATTGTGGTTTTTCTAGGCAAGGTTTACGTCCAGTAGTTGGCCATTGCCTCTGGACGGTCGGCTTCTCGATACCATTGTCGAAACTAACGCAAGGCGCAAGGCCCGCAGCTGGGATCGAACCAGGCACTTCTGTATTACAAAGCGCGATCGTAACGCCTAAGTCACAGACGCGGACTGTGTCCAGTAGGAAATCTAAATATAACAGCCTGTTTCTAAGTGCTCCCCGTGTGGGTACTGGAGCCCCATTGTGGGATAACAAGAAAAAACCAGCCCCCTACTCAACAAGCATTACGTAGAAGTTGACTAATTTTAGTCTTTTAAGTCAGAGTGCATCTGCCTGAGGGGCAAGGAACCAAAAGTATGCAAATAAATAGGCAGGATCTGTGAAACTGCTGTGCACGCAAAACTCATGTTCTGGAACAAGACTAAAGTCTAGAGGTGGTCGAAAATCCAGAACTGTTCGCTTTAGTTTATACCCGGGGAATGCGAAAAAGGAAACGTTCTTTGGTGTCAGGAGGCTGATTATGTCCTGTATAGGAGGCGTTCAAATGAGTTCTAATGACCTCCTTGATCTGAGTTTGATATCCCTCGTGAGTGTATCCTATATCTGTATGTTCTGTATGACTGCCAGTTTTTGTAGAGTTAAAAGTAAAAGTAAAGATACCTTTTCATGCCTTTTAGCGCATCGGGCATATAGTTGTGAATTTCAAGCTGTACGATAGACATGGGCAATAAGCCACCTTTGGAGGGGTGGGGGTGGCTAGTTGATTATGTTCTTAGTGCACTTGTATCCATGGCGAGGCGCACACGCCGTCTGGAGGTGACAGGTTCAATTCCCGGCACGGTAACTATAGCTTTCGATTTTTATGTTGTCTAGTGTGTTTTTCTATCTTTCTACTTCTTTCTGTGAGTGCCGATCAATACACTTTCTATTAGTGGATTAATTCATTATATTTAACTGCCTCAAAGGTCTCCCCTCTGTTTATTTATAGGAATGACGCATACACACCGGAACCTACCAATCAAATACCTTTCTTAAATGTTTGTATTCTAGACAAAGCATTACGGTGTACTGTGTTCGTAAATTGTTGCTGTGATTGTTATTTGACATATGCTTCGTTAATATAAATTTCTGTAACCTATGGTGCCATTTCAATGGCTAGAAATGAATTCTGTCCGTATTCCATAGTTGTGGATTTCAAGCTGTACGATAGACATGGCCAATAAGACACCTTTTTTCGGGGATGCCTAGTTTACCATGTTCTTAGTGCACTTGTATCCGTGGCGAGGCGCACACGCCGTCTGGAGGTGACAGGTTCAATTTCCAGCACGGTAACTAATGTTGTCTATGGTGTTCTTTTATCTTTCTACTTCTTTCTATGAGTGCCGATCAATACACTTTCTGTTACTGGATTAATCGGACATATGGGAAGAGCACCCATATTTTTAAAGATCAATGGTGGGTAATGTGGTAAGAATTACGCCGGCCCTCTTTAGTTTCCCAAGAAATACATACTGGTACCTATTTCAGGCTGAGTCGACCTGCTACGCCGTATACCATGATAAAAATCCATGCAGCCAGCAGTGGGTTTCGATCGCGGTACGTTGGAAGTTAGACTCGCTACGCCAAAGCCACGGACACCGCTTTTTGTTGAGTAGTCTGCTCTTTTATATCCCCTTAGTGGTAATAAGTAAGTCTAATATCTTCTCTTTTGTCTCCCCCTGCCTCTCTTCCCCTCCGGTACCGTCACAACTGCTACAAATGGTTACCAGTAGAAGTTTTAGCTTCACAGACACTAACAACAAAACTGAGAACCTTACAACAACAGCCGCTAATGAGTTCTCAAAACAAAGCTGGATTCACAAATTGACGTTTTGACGAAAACAATCAAGACACCCCAGAGCTTTGGATACTGACCGAAGAACAACAATTCCTGATGGTCAGGCGTTGTGTTTTCTTTTTCTCTGACGTGCGCTTGGCTAGTCAGCCAAGGAACTAAGCAAAATATCGAGCGGCCATTGCTGGAGTCTCCTAGTGACATCTCCCACGCCCTCTGCTGGTCAAGGCACAAGCTGGTTTCCATCAATTCCGGGCTCTATTGTCCGTGGATAGAATACAAACATGGCTGCGGGCATGGCAAATGTTTGAGACAATATCGCTTCTCGATGTATAATTTGTGGATGGGGAGAATGGGAGAGGGAAATGGTGAGAATGAGAGAGAGAGAGAGAGAGAGAAGAGAGAGAGAGAGAGAGAGAGAGAGAGAGAGAGAGAGAGAGAGAGAAAGATAGGACAGAGAGAGAGAGGGGCGGGGGGGGGGGGGGGGGGAGAACGCAGACAGACAGTGACACAGACATATGGACGAATTGTTTTAAATACTCAATTATCCTACGAGTTTTCAAATCAGTGTGATGCCATCCCCACAATAAAGGTTGACTACTGTGCTTCACCTGTTGTTGTTTTTTTTTTTTTTTGAATTATTATGCGATGCTGTTTTAATCTCTTCCATAGTGTGACTCTCATACTAATATATTGATTGGCACCTTTCCGTACTTTCATACAATAGTGTTCCTATAGGCCAAAAAAACGATGTAAAGATAAGGTGCAGACAGACCTGCAAACACTTGGTGTCACCAACTGGAAAGAGAAGGCCAACAAGAGAGATGAATCGAGGCGGGTGATATCTGCAGCAATGAACCTCAAGGGCTCGGAACGCTGAAGTAGAAGAGGTGTTCTACTTTGCTATAGGATGGCATGGGAAACAGCCTATTTATGGTGAGTGTGACTAGCAACATGTTACACAAAGTAAAAGAGTGACGTTGTTGTTGATGAAGATGATGATGGCGTAGTCGATAACAGGGAGGGGAAGAGGACGGAGAAAGGAGGTGGAGTGGAAACGAGGTTGGTGTAGGGTAACGAGGAGAGAGGAAATTAAGAGTTGAAGACGACAGCGATTGAGTGAGAAAGAGAAGGTCAATGACAGTGTGTGTCGTTCGACCCCACCAGAATCGAACAACGAGCGACCAACACTTGTTGACACAAAATACCACCATTCGGATGTGGTATCAAGGAAGCTGACCGTCCAGCAAGTAATAGCAAACTACTGGACGTAATTTGCCTAGGAAAAACCACGCAACAGCCAGGGGCTGTTGGTGTTGGTTCTGCAACGTCCTGTAAAGGATACATAACAACCTTTTTGCCGTTAGGGTTTTACCCGTGATTTGGTTTTGTGACCGATCCTGGTCCCTTTGGCCAGTCTAGTGCAGGAGAGCTACACTTGGATCTTAGCCAAAAGGCCGAGAAGCGACTACAGCCGGGGTGCGGTTTTAAAATTTAAAAAAAAAAGTGCGCACTAAAATTTGTTTGGGGAGTCACCGTAGCCGAGCGGCTAGAAGCTAGCCGCGGATCGGAAGGTCGTGGGTTCGCTCCCTGGTGGAGCCGGACTTTTAAAAAAAATGACCTTGGCTCCCAGGTCGACCCAGCCTTGAGTGGGTACCGGGTGCAGTCCCGGGAAAGTAAAGCCGGCTGGCGTGATGCTGACCACATCACCCATCTTGTGCCAATTGGTCTATAAAAATATAGGTCTAGCCTTATATGCCCTATACGCCTAAAGGCATGGAAAGGGTCTTTACTTTTTTTATTTTATACTTATATTTGTTTGGAACCAATATAGGAAGTCAATTACACAAGAGACAACATCAGTTATTTAAACAGCAGACATATACGAAATATAGACAAAACAAAAAGACAGATAGACAAAACATATAGAGATATAGTCAAACATAGAAATATTGACAAACATATCGACACATAATAAACATATAGTACTACTGACAGAACAATAAACAAACATACAGACATATTGACACACACATAAAAATATTGACAAACATATCGACACATAATAAACATATAGTACTACTGACAGACCAATAGACAAACATACAGACATATTGACACAAGCGTAGAAATATTGACAAACATATCGACATATAATAAACATATAGTACTACTGACAGACCAATAGACAAACATACAGACATATTGACACACACATAGAAATATTGACAAACATATCGACACATAATAAACATATAGTACTACTGACAGACCAATAGACAAACATACAGACATATTGACACACGCGTAGAAATATTGACAAACATATCGACACATAATAAACATATAGTACTACTGACAGACCAATAGACAAACATACAGACATATTGACACAAGCGTAGAAATATTGACAAACATATCGACACATAATAAACATATAGTACTACTGACAGACCAATAGACAAACATACAGACATATTGACACACACATAGAAATATTGACAAACATATCGACACATAATAAACATACAGTACTACTGACAGACCAATAGACAAACATACAGACATATTGACACAAGCGTAGAAATATTAACAACCTGTCCAATCCCTTTTAAAGAAGTCCCTTTAAATTATCGCCCTCCCTAAAGCATACATTGCCATTACGCCACTAAAAACGGAACCTGGTTTTCCACAAACATCTTCTCATCGCCCCCAGAACTTCTTTATTTGGTTGGAGTCAGAACATTCTGGTCACGGCCATTAGATCCCGCGTTACAATAATAATTTCAAATATCCCAGCGTCGGAGGAGAAGCGGCGTTTTTACAGTTTTACAGTTTAATTTTACGCTCAGCTGACAGAGGGTGAGCCCTCATAGAAGACGTTCAATGGAAAGTAATTGTGAGCGATTCCCAGGGTGCACGCGCCTTGCTATATCCACGTGGCCGCGGGTGATGGGGTACAATTCATAATGCAATATTGCTATCATGCTTAATAACATGGCAATCTGATTTGTGCACGCATTGGGTATGGGGGTATTTTTTAAAGAGTCGCTTGACACAGAGGGTCGCTTGTATCGTTGAGTGGAAGTAGAGATTGAGTAAAGGAGGAGATGATTTGTAAAGGAGGAGTTGGTAGAGGACGAAGGGGGAGGATGAGAAAAGGAAAAGGGGGATACAAATATGAGGAAGAGGAGGATAAAGAAGAGAAGGATGAAAAAGAGGAGAAATGGAAGGAGGCGAAAAAAGAGGAAGGAAAAAAGAAGAAGAAAAAGAAGAAGAAGAAGAAGAAGAAGAAGAAGAAGAAGAAGAAGAAGAAGAAGAAGAAGAAGAAGAAGAAGAAGAAGAAGAAGAAAAAGAAGAAGAAGAAGAAGAAGAAAGAAAGAAAAAGAGGAGGCGACAGAGGAGGAGGGTGAGTAGCTCGAGAATGAAGGGGAAAAAAGGATGAAGAAGGAAAAGGAGGAGGTAAAAGAAGAATGAGAATGAGAAAGGAAACAGATTAGGGAGGAGGAGAAGAAAACTAAAATGGTAAAAAAGAAATGGGGGAGGGTGGGGGCGGGGGGGGGGGGGGGTTGAACAAAAAAGACGGAAAACCCAACAGGAAAAATTTAATGTGAAAGAGAAGAAAAGGAAAATGGAAGAGGCAAATAAGAAAATGAACAATAAAAGAAAGAGAGAACGGAAAGTATAGTATTTTTTTTAAAGCATAGAAGAAAATAGAAGCAAAAGGAGCACGAGGAATAATTTAAAAATTAAAAGGAAATGACTGAGTCGAATGAAACAACTACTAGGCAGGAAAGAAGTAGGAATTGGAAGACGAAGACGTGGTCAAAGAAGACCAGCGAATATCTTTGTTTTGCCAGAAACGAGATATCTTCACAAACTTGAACATTACTACTACTCTCATAATATCCATCTGAATTGATATTTTTTGAAAACGTTTCATTTAACTTCTATGGATAAGTGTTTCAGATAAAACTGTTTGTCAAAACAAAGAGGAGACAATCTGTGGCCAGGTCATGAGAAGGAGATAGCTTTATTATTAGTTTATTGTGACAGTGAGAAAGTTGGAAGGAAAACGAGACAGAGGGAGACCAAGGGAGAAGATACTAGACTGTTTGACATAATGGCATGGAAGATCATCTGTGTTAGAAATGAATGAAAGCACACAGCACAGAAGGTTATAGAGAGACGCAACTAACAACGCCAAACGGCACGGACTATACGGAGAAGAAGAAATATTGAGGATTTGTTTTGTTCACTGATTACAAACTTTAGTTGAAACGTTCGCTTGTTATGTTTGTGGTTGTCCTTTATCAAAGCTTTATTGTTGTCACTTGTGTACATTCCTTCATTATGTCTATCAGATCTACAACCCTCACCTGCCATTTTCGACCCCCTTCAGTCAGTCAGTTGTCAGACTAGAGTGAGACATGACGAAAGATATCTTTCCTATCTTGTCACAATACAATGGTAAGCGTACATGGCAACAAAAAGAAGTCGATTCACTCACTTGAAGTGTCACCACAAGATTCATCGGAGCAATTGCTCAATAACCCAGCTGTACTGTTCATTTCATGATATCTTCATTGCCAGTCGGGTCTATCGATAAGTGCTCCGATGTTCTACTTAAGTGAGCTGATACTGACGTCTCCTGTTCTAAGTGAGCTGACGCTCACGGCTTCTGTTCGTAGATATAAATTCAAAATAAACGTTAGTTGGAAGAATCTGACATAGGGCACATACACAGTCGCAGTAGGAAGAATCCTGGCAATTGTATCAGGAAGGTCTGAAGTTAATGTATAGTTCGGCTGTTGTCTGGAAACGATCAGGTTTATAAATACAGATATCAACTAAGATCGGATGAGGCGCCCAAACGCTGGTATAGATACGTGTCAATTCAAGTGGTGATACTTAAACTAGACTGTAGGGTCTCCAGCATCACGGATAACATTACTATGCAAGATGTGTTTACGTGTATACAAATACTATCAAACTGTAAACATCGTTAAACAGTGAGTGGATAGACATTGAAAGAGGCCTGCCATTGACTGAATGAACAATGATAGGAGATTGCAATCAAGTAATAAGTCAATGCATTTGAAAAAAAAAAAAAAAAAAACAGTATCCTGACAACAGACAGCGAATGGAAAATACATTACAGTTTAGTGTAGAAGATCCAGAAAAAATAGTATTTTTTTAAGATGTGGAACGTTTGCCATGGACAGGAAATAGTTTGAGAGTCATACTGAAGAACATAGTTAGTTGCGTAACCTTTACATGACATCGCAGAACCAATACCAGCCCTTTTTGGCTGTTGTGGTTTTGTAATGCAAATTTACGTCCATTAGTTCAGTTTGCCACTGCTGTCTGAACGGTGGGTTTCTTGATACCACTGTTTCCGGCATCTAGGGGTCGTGATTTGTGGAGACGGATGAGCGCCTACTCAAGTTGGCAGGGCACATGATGATGCTGTATGTATGTAACAATTATAAAATATGCCCCTTCACGAGTTAGTTTCTGTCAGCACCGTGCCAGCTGTTCACCCGCTACCCGCTACTTTATCAAACATTCAAGTGACACTGCCCCCTGCGTCCCCTCAAGCCCTGTTTCGAAATGCACGTGCATGCGCTTAATTAATTACTGTAGTCTGAGACGCTTAAGAAATGTCTGCACCACATTTCTGTTGTTTGCTGTTTTGTGTGGTGAGGGGTTGGGGAGAATCGGGGGAGGTCAGTGTCAGAGGCAGACAAGTAAGGAGGGAATGGGGGGGGGGGGGGGGGAGGTCATTGTCAGAGAGAAGAGTGTGGGGTGGGGGGGGGGGGTATGGTCCGTTCCATTCTTATTAACGTAAAAAGTAATAGACACTTTGTACGATAGATGCCTTTCAAGCATATGAGTCTAGTCTCATATTTCCCTAGACCAGGGATATTCAACAGGCGGTCCGCGGCCAAGTGTGGCCCGCGGAGGGCTAACAAGTGGCCCACTGATCACCTGCAAGGTGTATTGTGTTAAAATCTTTCTATATTGTGACTGGACATCTAGCTTGTAACGATTCCGATTTTCCCAATTATGCTTCCTTGAGGAAACCTAGTTGAATAGCCCTGCCCTAGACCAAACGTCACTTGGTGGCTGATGTAGTCAATATCACTCCACCATCCTAAAAATGACCTGGCCTCCCAGGTCGACAAAGCTTTAAATGAGTATCATCTATATTCCTTTGGCTACATCACCTACTGAGTGCCGACGTGTCTGTAAAATATTGGTCTAGCCCTTTGTGCCTAATACGCCTAGAGGCGTAAAAGTGGGTCTTCACTTTTACCAAAACATCATAAAACATTGTTCTTAAAACATTATGCGATCAAACATGGTTCCCAAAACACTATGCGATTAAACGTGGTTACTAAAACATCATCCGCTCATCTTTCTCTTTCCAAATACAAAGTTATTGTTTATGTCATCACAAAATATGCGGTGTAACATACTGACTTCTATAAACCTGATAAAATGTACATTTTTTTCTTGAAACAGGGCTCCGGGGCCCCTATGTGGGAAAAACAAGAATAGACGCAACTGCCTGCCCAAAAGCATGACTCAAGAGTGGAGTCATTGGGATGTTCCTTCAAAGTCGGAGTACATCTGTCTGCCTGAGAGGTAAGGAACCAGTAATCTGGTAATTTGGTAATTTTAGTTTCAGCTTCATAGCAAACGGGTCACCCCATAGTTGCTCCGCTCCTGTGCTAAAGGCAGAACACACAAGGAAAGGGACCAACAGTGTGCTTGCAAATAACTCCGACCAGTTTAACCGATCTACACGCAACACTCAGGTTCTGGAACAGGACTAGAGTGCAGAAGTGGACGAACAACCAGAACGTTTCCTCCGGAGTTTACAGCCGGCGAACGCGAAGAAGAAGAAGTTTGTATCAGCTGCCAGTAGATTCAACGAGAATATCTGTATATTGATAAAAAGGGTATGTGCGCGCGCGCGCGTGTGTGTGTGTGTGTGTGTGTGTGTGTGTGAAGATGAAGTGCTCAAGTTACGCCCCTATGTTTCAAGGCTTATGCATGTGGTGGTCAGTTCTTCCCAAAAACATAAATTCAAAACAAAAGCTCTTGCTAACTAGAATGAATAAAGCTGTCACAAAATAGTGTGAAAATAAGTTTCATTTTCCCCCCAATTATGGCTGGTTGAATAATCAGATCTTCCCAAATCACAGTTGTATGTCAAGAAGGACCATTTGGAGAAGTCACGATGGTGGTGAAAGAAGAAGAAGAAGAAGAAGAAGAAGAAGAAGAAGAAGAAGAAGAAGAAGAAGAAGAAGAAGAAGAAGAAGAAGAAGAAGAAGAAGAAGAAGAAGACGAAGAAGAAGAAGAAGAAGAAGAAGAAGAAAAAGAAGAAGAAGAAGAAGAAAAAAGAAAATGAAGAAGAAGAAGAAAAAGAAGAAAAAGAAGAAAAAGAAGAAGAAGAAGAAAGAAGAAGAAGAAGAAGAAGAAGAAGAAGAAGAAGAAGAAGAAGAAGAAGAAGAAGAAGAAGAAGAAGAAGAAGAAGAAGAAGAAGAAGAAGAAGAAGAAGAAGAAGAAGAATGAAGATGATGATGAAGAAAAAGAAGAAAAAGATAAAGAAGAAGAAGAAGAAGAAGAAGAAGAAGAAGAAGAAGAAGAAGAAGAAGAAGAAGAAGAAGAAGAAGAGAAAAGAAGAAGAAGAAGAAGAAGAAGAAGAAGAAGAAGAAGAAGAAGAAGAAGAGAAGAAGAAGAAGAAGAAGAAGAAGAAGAAGAAGAAGAAGAAAGAAAGAAAGAAGAAGAAGAAGAAGAAGAAGAAGAAGAAGAAGAAGAAGAAGAAGAAGAAGAAGAAGAAGAAGAAGAAGAAGAAGAAGAAGAAGAAGAAGAAGAAGAAGAAGAAGAAGAAGAAGAAGAAAGAAGAAGAAGAAGAAGAAGAAGAAGAAGAAGAAGAAGAAGAAGAAGAAGAAGAAGAAGAAGAAGAAGAAGAATGAAGATGATGATGAAGAAAGAGAAGAAAAAGAAAAAGAAGAAGAAGAAGAAGAAGAAGAAGAAGAAAAGAAGAAGAAGAAGAAGAAGAAGAAGAAGAAGAGAAGAAGAAGAAGAAGAGAAAGAAGAAGAAGAGAAGAAGAAGACAGAAGAAGAGAAGAAAGAAGAAGAAGAAGAAAGAAAGAAAGAAGAAGAAGAAGAAGAAGAAGAAGAAGAAGAAGAAGAAGAAGAAGAAGAAGAAGAAGAAGAAGAAGAAGAAGAAGAAGAAGAAGAAGAAGAAGAAGAAGAAGAAGAAGAAGAAGAAGAAGAAGAAGAAGAAGAAAAAGAAGAAGAAGAAAAAGAAGAATGAGATGGAGGAGGAAGAGGAGGTGGAGGAGGAGACGAAAGAGTAGCAGCAGCAATTAAATCTCTGTGATGTTTAACTGAAAGATTTAAACATACCATAGTCAACATATTCTACCCTGCAATCCAGAGACATAATCCTCCTTGTCACTTTTACACTCTCCCTCACAGACGCCCTGGATGCATCCAACCAACTAACTAGAACCGTATTTACACAGCACAACGCTACAGCCGTTTACTTCCAAGCTAGTCTTCTTTGGCGTAAATAATAAGAGCAATAAGCCCACCATTAAAAAGCAACAAACGAGTCGCTAGGCAACACGTTTGCCGCGAAGTTCCCACCTAAACTTAGAAAATTAACAGAACAACTTTTAAAAATCTGGGAATGATGGAGATCGTAAACAGCGAAAGAGTAAACTCTGAGAGCATCCATCATGCCATGGGAGCATGCCGGAAACGTATCTTATGATGATTGGACAAAGTAGAAGTTAACCTTGAGATAATTGGTCGAGGATGCACGCGGTCAGAGGTGACGTTTTATAACCTACCAGGTTGATAATATGCCGTCAGAGAAGTTTTAAACTGACGTGCACGCCCTCCTCAAGTGACATTTGGCATCAAAGACACAGTGGCATGAAATGTGCGCTGAGGTAGAATGTTGGGGGAAGATAAGGATAAGAACAGCCTTAAAAACATTGAAAGTGATGAGTTGGTTTTGAGCAGGTCAGTTTTTCTGTTTTAATTTGGGCGTGTTTTTGTTTTATTTGTGTGTTTTGTTTTATCTATGTCTAGCTTGTGTGTGTGTGTGTGTGTGTGTTTCAAATATTTGTGTAGTGCTGAAACAGCAACACTGATAACAACAGGTGGAAGATGCATTAAAGAAGCCAGCGTTTTACAAAATGAAGAATATTTTATGCAGTCTTTCTCTGTCAACTGAGACGAGAACGAGAATTCTCAAGAGCTTTTTAATTCATATTCCGATATACGGAAGTGAATCATGGACATTTGGCCGATTAGTTTCAAATTATGTGAATGCGGCGGAGATATGGTTTTGTAGACGACTAAAGCATACCCTGCACAAATAGTGAGATTGGACGCCCGTGTGTATTGTCGCGCACGTAAAAAATACTTTGGCAGTCGGAAATCCAAAAGAGTAGCCTGACGGCACTGCCCGGGCTAAATTTGTAGTTAACATTCTACCCAAGTATTTAGGGATCCTCGCCGGTGCTAAAGAGCCTGTGCACTGTGCTGAGCTTCTTCGGACTCAGACTTGAGTTAGAAGAAGAACGGAGCACTTATAGGTTGCTACCCGTGTGCCATAATGCCTATCCCTTGTTCAAACCTCAAACCACGCCTTCTGGTATATTGGGCATAAGGGATCTTTTACCACTTTTCTACGCATATTGTGTGAATAGGTATAGGCCTACATTTTATACACAAATCGAAACTCGGTGGGTGATATGGTCAACATCATGCCGACCGCATTTACCTCCTATGACATTACCTGGTACGCATGTAAGACTAAGTCGATCTGGGAGCCAAAGTGATGTTGGAAAAAAAAAAAAAAGTTACACCACTGCTGTGTGCCGTATGATGCACGCACCTGAAGAATAAAACACACCTTTAGAAAGTGGAACTGAGGTTCCCGAGATAAACAGAAGAGACGACTAGTTTAATGGAAAGAAAAACAATCAAATACAAAGAAGAAGAAACTGGACAGCTGGAAATTAAAAAAGATAGTTGCTGTGGAAAACAACACAGAATCAAGCTAAATAAGGGTTATTCAAAAATATGGATATACTTTCATTCATGCATATTTCCTTGAATGTACAATGAATATGAATAATATACACACGGGACAGAGGGGAAGGTCTGAAGTTTCAAATACTACCGTTATAGCGCAGTTGCGTAACTAACCACTCTGGCCGACCTGCAGAACCTTATAACAGCTGCAGTAAATATTATAGGGTCAGGTCTATTTAAAATTACAGTTTATCAAGTAATTTTTTTTTAAAGTTGATTATTATCTTAAAAAGCTACAATTTTGTATTTTTTCAACATACCTAAATTTTTATATTCAAAAAAAAAAAAAAAAACCATTTAGAAACATCTTTGAAGTAAATAAACTAGACCTGACCCTAAAAATAGGTTTAAAGTTCATAAATCAATCATCTGTTTCTCAATACCTCTGTTTGTTTTTGAAATTTTAGCTGTCTAAGTACATGTTGTTTTTTCATCAAAATGGCGGCTGTTGCCATGGCAACCATGTTTTTTTTTTTTAAACTTGAAGTCTACAAATGTATCAACATACATCCGTACAAATGACCATAGTAAAATAATTGGTCTAACATTGTAAATTTAAAAAAATGGGATGAATTAGGCTACTGCTTAGAGGTTTGTCGAGCAGCAGACAGCGACCATATTAATAATCAAAACCTCTTTTCTAATTGTGTAAACATTAGACCATTCTCTCTCCCTCTCCCTCTCTTTCTCTCCTCTCTCTCTCTCTCTCTCTCTCTCTCTCTCTCTCTCTCTCTCTCTCTCTCTCTCTCTCTCTCTCTCTCTCTCTTGTATGTATATTATTTATATGTAATGTATATTCAAAGAAATATACATCCATCATTTGGATTACCCCTGTACCTTTTCCCCGTGTTAAAAGACAACACTCTTTTTAAAGCAAAGGTTAGTTGCGTATCCTTTACAGGACGTTGCAGAACCAGCCCCAGCAGCACCTAGCTGTTGTGTGTTTTTTCTAGGCAAAGTTACGTCCAGTAGTTTTCAAAGCAAAACTGTCGAAAAAATG
Source organism: Candidula unifasciata (assembly GCA_905116865.2). NCBI lineage: Eukaryota > Metazoa > Mollusca > Gastropoda > Stylommatophora > Geomitridae > Candidula > Candidula unifasciata. The sequence continues at coordinate 84,702 of CAJHNH020000909.1, forward strand.
GAAGACGGGTCGGCAAGAGATAAACATCAATGAACTTGAGATGAAAATATGGGTGAATTGAAGTCTTCGAGAGCACAGCTCTAAAGAGAAACACATGTACAAGCAAACGACGTTCCGATATATATATATTTATATATATCCTCACATGCAACATTCGACCAGCCAACGTCATTATATAGCATACATACCATATCACACACCCACACATTCAAAACGCGACCATTCTATGTCATTTTATAAAAAACATACCATATCTCATAGCCACCCAAACAACATGCAACCAGTCTATGTCATTATATAACATACAAACTATACCACATACCTACAACACACGACCAGTTTTTATCATTATGTAAAACACATACCATACTACATACAGCAAGCCAAACCAATCGATATCATCGTATAACATACATAACATATCACATAACCACACATACAACACGCGACCAATCAATACACATTCATAGCATACATTGCATATCTTATACCCACATATACACTACACCATCAGTCAATATCCTTATATAACATACATACCATATGACATACCCACACATGCAACAAGCGACCAATTATACATACATGCCATACATAACATATCGCATAAACATACAGAGAAGTACCATCTGAGAATATCCCAGTATACGGTTTCACATGCCAAAATATATAACACACCACATAACAACTTCTCAGCCTATGATATCACATAAACAGGTACGCAACACACCATTGCAACACTAGGATATATATATATATATATATATATATATATATATATATATATATATATATATATATATATATATATATATATATATATATAAAACTGTCGGCTCTGTGGCTAAGTCGATGCGAACGCTTCGTAATGCCGGGGTGGCGGGTTGGCCTTGCGTTGGTTTCGACTGTGATATCAGGGAGCCGGTCGTACAGAAAACATTGGCAAACTACTGGACGTAAATTTGCCTAGAGAAATCTAACAACAGCCAAGGGCTGGTTGGGTTGGTTCTGCAACGTCCTGTAAAGGATACACTACTAACCTTTATATAAAGCATGATAACGATATGTACAATGCATCACCTAACAACGCCCCAATATCCCAGCACAATTCTGACAACATATCACTATAATGTATCTATAACCACACATACAACATGCTAACTAACACCATCACAGTATACCACATAACAAACCCACACACACACACACCACCACCTAACAACACCCGAATATAACGTATCACATACCCACACACACACAACACCGCCTAACAACACCCGAATATAACGTATCACATACCCACACACACAGCTCACCAACTAGTAACATCCCAGAATACCAGGTCACTGGCGTGATGCCAGTGATCTTGTGCCGATTGGTTTTTAAAAATGTAGGTCTAGCCCTATACGCCCTATACGCCTAAAGGCGTGGAGAAGGAACATCTTCTTTTTCTTTTATACCACATCACACACCCACACATACAACACGCCTAACACCATCCCACCATAACATATCCCATACCCACACAGTCAACACACCATCTTCACTCCACGACCTCCGTTTATGATCCAGCATTCAATTTCACCGAACAAAACAAAAACAAAAAAAAAACTCTAAAATTACTACATGATCTACAGCAACATAAACCAAATCCGACAATTTACAACCAAATTCGGATTTGTCTTTTCATTAAAACCTTCGTATATTTAAAAACGAAAGTCCTTGAGCCAGCAGTAAAGCGAAGAGTGCCGAGAACCCAATACATTCGAATTTACAGCCATGACTACAAAGAGCCAAAGCTCTATAGATATTGCATCTCCACCGTAAAATTTTCCAGTTGTAATTTTAATAAATGAAAGGCGAGGGGGCTATAACCACTCAAAAATATGTCCCTGGAGCCTGCATGATTAAAGGTTTGGTCTCTAGAGAAGGCCCTTACCTGGCACCCGGGCACGGTCAAAGCAATTATACCTGACGTTTCTCTTTGATTAATTGCGAAACTATTGTTTCGTTTACGCCGGGTCGGAGTGCTTTGAGTTTTATTTATGATGCCATATGGAGCCTTGGTTGTTCAGAGCGGGACTCGTTTTAGAATGCCAGTTATGAATTTTAATGTTGTTCTTTTTGTCTTTCTTCTTCTTCTTATTCTTCTTCTCCTTCTTCTTCTTCTTCTTCTTCTTCTTCATTTTCTTCTTCTTCTTCTTCATTTTCTTCTTCTTCTTCTTCTTCTTCTTCTTCTTCTTCTTCTTTTTCTTCTTCTTCTTCTTCTTCTTCTTCTTCTTCTTCTTCTTCTTCTTCTTCTTCTTCTTCTTCTTCTTCTTCTTCTTCTTCTTCTTCTGCTTCTTCTTCTTCTTCTGCTTCTTCTGCTGTTGCTCATTGACACTTTCTTTTGTTGTGGTTTACAGCTAGGCTGCAGTATCTGCGCCTTTTGGTTCAACACATCCAATTTCATCGAAACCTTTATTAGTCTTTTTAAGACAACCCTGGTTCGATCGAAAATGCGGGCGATTTTACAGCAGACCGCCTTATGTTCTTTTCAACAGGAGTGCTGAGAGCCGACCGTCGGTAGGCAATGGCAAACTGCAGGAAGCGCAATCATCTTTTTTTGCTAAGTGGGATTATTCACCTAAAGACACCCCCCCCCCACCTTTCCCCCACCTCCCAACCAGTGAAACTGATAAGGGTCACTACCAGCAATAAATACCAAGTAACGCACCATGCGTCGATTCGGTTGCACTTATACTGTACATTTAAAAAAAAATATATGTATGCTGTCTGCAGTCATTACTCTAACCAACTCTACTGCAACTATTATTTTTTGATTTCTTTTGTCACAACTAAACGATTCTTTTCACCAGCAGCGCAATAGGCATGTAAGGCTAGACCTATATGTTATAAACTAATCGGTACTAGATAGGTGATGTGGTCCCTTTCTTGCCAGCCGCCGTTACTGCCCATGATATTACCTGGTACCTGTTTTAGGCTGGTTTTATTTGGGAGTCAAAATCAGTTTTGAAAATAAAATCCTCTTTAATGCGAATTTGAACTCCAGACCTTCGTGCCGGCAAACGAGCTTGTAGAAACTTACGCTTTCTCGTCTGTCAGTGAAAACCCCAGCCAACAACACCAACCAACCAACTAAGTTAAACTGTTCAACGTGGCGATTTGGTCAAACCGTTTGCCTCGTGCTCTTAAGGTCATGGGTTTCGTGCCACGGCTTCATTGTTCGGTTCACGATTCATAGAGCTTGTCGCCAGAGCTACGGAGTTAATGCTTTGTGTAACAATCTTAGCAGATGGCTAGCTGTTCTGTAGTGAGAGGACAAGCCATATTGGATGAAACCAGTACAAGGATGTCGATCATGTGGACTTTTACCTTTAATCACTTTAACGTTAACTGTTTGTAGCCATGATCGCTTCACTTGTGCTGGTATAAATGAACAAATAAAGAGCTGAAATCACTGCATTCTTTACATACATGATCCATCCCCTTCCTTGGTGATCAAAGAAGAGTTGAAATACTGACGATGCCGTTTGCAGCCTGATTAAAAGTTCACATGTCTTTCTCTTGCGGATAAGAAATCGTCCAGGCCCTCTTTCACCTCCAGCAGAATCATTCTATGAATACTCTTTATGTTCTGCCGCACTGTTTACTAGATTCCAGAAGGGTGCTGCGTGTCCTCGTGGCTAAGAGTTCACCTCGAGTGCTAGAGGTTTCGGGTTCAATACCCGGTAAGAGCTGGGATTTTTTCACGTGGACTTGGACTTCTAGTAATTTCCCCTGGTATCTGGGTAGTGAGATCGGACGCCCTGGTTCATTGTTGCGCACGTAAAAATATCCATTATCAGTTGGAAATCGAAAAGAGTAGTCTAACGGTACTGCCCGGCAAAAATGTGGGGTTAAAAATCTACCTAAATTATCCCAGGACCCTCGCCGGTGCTACAGATCCTGGGCATTGTGCTGAGCTTCTTCAGACTCAAACTTGAGTTAAAGGAAGAACGGAGCACTCATGGGTTATTACCCGTGTGCCATGATGTTGATCCGTTGTTAAAAGACCTCAGACCTCAAACTTGATTCCAGAGAGCTGTCACCATGTCAGTTTTATAACAAAGTAGTCCACAGCCTAGAGGTGGGGCAGTAGCTAATCTAACAGCTTGCTCATAACAACGTATCTCTAAGGCAACACACTCCTCGATACACTTTCTTGTCTGTCACATCGAGGGAAGCAGACAATTCTGAGCAAAGGGCACCAATTTCTAATGTCTGAAGCATACTCTGTGAATCAGTGATAATTACAGCATGTCTGGCTGCAATACATTCCAGCCATCAAAATGCTGCTGTTACTGCCTCCACCTCCAATCGCATGCTAGAAATTGTGACGCAATATACCTCAGCCTCCCCCCCCCCCTTCCCGCCCCCACACCTTCTTCTTCTTTTTCTTCTAAAACAACACAATTCACCTCGGCAATGAAAATTTACCCACATTAGATTTTGAAATGTCGCTACAGATCTATCTATGCATATAATGATCTCACCTCTTGATGAATTGTCAGTTATCATAACCTTATAGTAAAAGTCCCTTTTCCCTAAGAGTGGCGCATCGGACATTTGGTGCTAAACACATAATTTACAGGCCTAGCGGCACTTGATGGTAATGGGGTCAGCGTCACTTCAGCCAGCTCTTCTCTCAGGACTTTACCTGGCACCCACTCAAGGCTGGGTCGACCTGGGATCCAAGGTCATTCTGTAAACAAACTCCGGCTATATGTGGACTCGAACCGAGGACGGTCGGGCAGCTCATCGAGCGTCTAGATACCACCTTGCATAGTCTCTCAAAAAACTTTGTATCATCATCATCATCATTATGTAGCAGGTCCTTTGCAGAACCTCGCTCTCATCACGATCTGCCTGGAAAAAACTCGGACCTCGCCAGTTCTTCCGCCTCACGTACTTTCCTATTGAACGAGTCATTTACATCTTGTGCCTATGTCCGTGTTGGTTGGCACCTGACCTCTTTCCTTGTACTTTGCCTTCTGCTAATATTATTTTGGTCCAATCGGCCATGGCGCTTGATATGACCCCCCCCCCCCCCCCTTTTCCCCAAACATATTTCAGCTTTCCAGACAAGATGCTGTTTATTCGACAATCTTTCTTGATGGTAAGATCTTTCATAATGTCAGCTGTATTTCTTGTTCTTCTTTGTCCATGGTTTTCTGGACACCTTTTGTAGCATTTCAGCTCAAAAACACCTTTTTTTCCATTAAGTACTACGAGATAGTCCACGACTCACATCGGTATGTTGCTACAGGGAAGATGCATGCTCTCATAATTTTAATGCGTTTTTCCCTTGTGGTGTTTAACCATAGACATGTAATGCTGTTTAATCTTTGCTTTTGCTACGGCTAATGTGGAGGAATCCAAATATACTATTCCTCATTGTTCACCTAGGACAGTTGGACATCAAAGAAGTACTTTGTCTAGCTTTAAAGTACCGAAATGATCGCTATTTTCTTAAGTGTGTGTGTATATATGCCTGTGCGCATGCGCACGCGTGTGTGTGTGAGTATGCGTGGGTGTCTTAGAAAGGAAAGGGGAATTACGACTGTGGGTTGTACTGTCTTGAACGGGAATCAGAAAAAAAATTTGCGTTTTCGTTTTCCTACAAGAAAGAACGGAATATGTCTGTGCATTTTATATTTTCCTGGAAATGAAAAGATAAAACGTAAAAATTGTGTCCTTCTCTGAACTTGTCATCAAAATAGGAAACTGTATTTTCTGTTTTGCTTACGTGGAAAGTGAAATACTGATATGTACTTCGTGTTTTCGGAAACGGTTAATATATGACAAAAACCGAATATAACTGGTTAACAATCGATAAATTTATGCAGTACGTCAAAATCCCACGTATTTACTCAACAACAGTGTACCATACCACCATCTAACCTACATAAATAAAGGTCGCCAGGGTAAAACATCAAAGACAGTCAAGACAGAATCCTAGAGTGCACTTTTTTCAAGTCAAGTGGTTAAACTTCTTTTCGAAAGTCTGAAAATTTATGGCATTAAAGTCGTTATAAGGGACACATCGATGAGTTACTGCCTAGTTGTAATCTTCCACAGCTGAACTAGAAGTGATAGCTATCGTCTGGTTATGTACTGATTTCTGGTCTGATCATAATTTTACTCTTTATAATCTAACTCTTGGCAGTTTCAATGAGAACGGACCGGTTGTTGTCTAAGTCCAGATATGGTAACGCAAGAAAAATCGGTAAAGAATAATTTTGCCAGATTTTCAACACGATATTTAGATTTCAGGGTGTTGATTAACGGATTCAAGGACAAACACAAATGAATGTTTACAAGCAATTATCTTGGCTTTCACAGGAAATAATCTTCCATCCCTGGCACATGTTTGAACTGTCCCTCACTGTTATAATTATTTTTGTTATGCCAGCTTGAAAGCAGTTTTATCATTATGTTTTAATAAAAGTTATCGCGGCTGCAGCGATAATCAAACAATCTGCAACGGCAGGTCGTTCATCATAATTGTTATTGTGAGTTGTTGCTGGGAGGAAGGTTTCCAGAAAGCAGAGATGCAGAATTGTTCAAAGAAAAATAAAACCGGTTCAAAAAGCAAGGTTAATGAGTCAAACAAAACTTATCTGGCAACGATAATCTAGCCAATCGCAAGACAAATGATGTGAAGTCAGCAAGGTTCAAATAATGTTATTTATTTAACTTTGCAGATGAAAATTATGCCAGCTGTAAAAAGGTGGAAAGATAGCTCGAATAATGATATTACATGCTGAATAAATTAGTTTTCGTTTTACTCATAATTAATGCATTGTTGTATAAATTTTTGATTTGAGTCAGAACATATCAAAGGGAAATGATTTGAAACCACAGAAGACTACAAACATCATTTGGTTGCAGACTTTTTTGAATAATCTGGCAACCATTAGCTAACTTTGTACGTTTATAAAGTTTATAGATGTTATCTAAATCCAGTCAATTCTAATGGTTCACCGTGTGGTGTCACTATATATATATATATATATATATATATATATATATATATATATATATATATATATATATATAAAGGTAAATATTGGGACACTTGTATATATTGTCACCTTTGTCATCACCACCATCACCACTACCGCAACTATTATCATCACTACCACTATCATCGCAACCACCACTATCATCATCATCCTCATCTTCATCCTCATAAACATCATCATCAGCAACCTTACTATCAACATAATTATTATCATCATCCCTAATACCATCATCATCATCCACACCACTATCATCATCATCATCATCGACATCATTATTATTAACATCATCATACTCACCATCATCAGTATCATCATCATTACAAAACCTACAAAATTATATGTGCTTCTCCACGAGTTGTGTGCCATCGCCAATAGAATCCTCTTTCTCTCCCCAACCCCTTCTCTTCTCTTCTCTTCTCTTCTCTTCTCTTCTCTTCTCTTCTCTTCTCTTCTCTTCTCTTCTCTTCTCTTCTCTTCTCTTCTCTTCTCTTCACTTCTCTTCTCTTCTCTCTCTCTCTCTCTCTCTCTCTCTCTCTCTCTCTCTATCTCTCTCTCTTTTGTCTTTCTCCCGTTGTCTCTCTTTCCACTTATGCACACAAAGATGTACATGATAATCACTATTGTATCAATGTCTGCCACTTGCCATAATGATATATTATGTGTGTGTTATTTGTCTGTCGTATGTCTAGGAGTAATGCGCACACACGTAGAGAAATACACGAACAGTTACACACACACACACACAAGACACACAGACACACACACACACAAGACACACAGACAACACACACACACACACACACAGACACACACACAGACACACACAAAGACACACACACACAAATAGCAGTTAGTGGCCATGAAAGACAATTGTGGGTCAGTCCCCAACGCTGGTTTGAGTTTCCACTTGCTTTTCCTTCCTCTTGTCTTCCCTTTACTCCGTGGTCAACATGATCAATACATGCAACACTGTCCACTGTCTTCCCATATTTATGCTTCGTTTTGTATCATCGCTTACTATTTCTATGTCTAGTATTCTGTTTTGTATCATCGCTTACTATTTCTATGTCTAGTATTCTGTTTTGTATCATCGCTTACTATTTCTATGTCTAGTATTCTGTTTTGTATCATCGCTTACTATTTCTATGTCTAGTATTCTGTTTTGTATATTCCCGGGACTTCCCCGCAGAGGTTTTGGGGTCTAGGATTTCTACGTGTTGCTGTGCAGCTCGTTGATAAAGACTTCTATTTTACAGGTCTGGTTTGTTTGCATGCAGACAGTTCGTTCCTTGCCTCTCTAGCAGATGCACTACGGCTTTAAAGAAAACGCCCCACATAAGTCGAATCTCATAAGTCGAATCTCAAGTCATGCTTATTAGGAGTAGTGGGTCATTTTTTTTCCTTCTCCTAAAGGGACCTCCGGAACGCACACAGGGATTTGTGAGGGAGCCGAGTCAGAGCAGTCGAAAGGAGACTTGCTTTCAAATCCAGCTGTGACTCGCTGCAGCCCACGACCGGTATTCGAAACCGGACGGTTCCCGGAGTTCACCCAGCCTCTAAGAAATAGGTACCAGAGTTACCACTCTGGGGTAATAGGAGAAACGTCGCTGTAGCTACGGAGCTTCGTGTGGACGGCGACACAGGTGGACAGTTTCTTATCAGCTGCCCGTACTGGTGACAGCGCACTTATGGTTTATAACCGTGTGCATTGACGCTGGTTCACATCTCCGACTTTACCTTTGCAGGGATCAGTGATTGTGATTACCCAAAATGCCCACACGGTAATGTGTCTAAATCAGTATGTCCGATAAAGTCGCTCTATGCATGGGCGCTATCACAGCTAAATCAAACCTGTTGTCAACTTTCTTTTAAGGTTAAAGTCAAGAGGGTCTACTTAATGTCACCGGGTTTTAACCCATATGGCTCGGTTTTTCTTCACATAAAAGCTAGCCGTCTGCCGAGAGAGCCACTCAGAGAAGGAACTCCACAGCTCAGGCGACAATCCCGAACTTGTTTCAGTGCGCAATATAATAAAACCTGGTTATACGAAGGAAGAGGAACATTCAGCTTATATGAACAAAATATTTGGTCCTAGAATGGATTATTAATCGTAATGCGTCTATTACTCCCCTGTTAGGACTAAATTTTTTAACACGAACTCTGAATGTTTCGGTACCCTTAAGTTCGTGTTGGCGAGGTTTGACTGTTTTACTGTAAATATTATTATTAATTGATGAATGACAAGTAATGATAAAGTAAGTAAAGATCCCTTTTTACGCCTTAGGCGCATTGGGCATATAAGAAGAGCACCCCATATTTTTACAGACCAATCGACACTAGGTGGGTAATGTGGTCAGCATTACGCCGGCCGTCTTTACTTCCCCAGGACAGCCATCGTGGTACACATTTTAGGCTGGGTCGACCTACGACGCTCCGTACCATGATAAAAACTAACGCAGCCAGCAGTGGGTTTCGATAGCGGTTCGATGGAATTAGAGTCAGACTCGCGCCGCCTAAGCCACGGACGCCGCTCAATGAATGACAAGTGGTGGTCACTAAAACAAAACCGAACGAATGTGAGTCAGTAGAACCCATGGCCCACTAAACATACCGCCAAAAGATTAATCCAGTAAACTGTGATTAAAAGGCCTAACGAAATGGGAAAGTTGAACAATTACACAAGTCGACGTTTCGGCCGGTGCCTTTCTAGACAAAAACAAAACTACACAACAGTAACAAATGGAAGAGTACTCCAACCATCAGCGACCACCAGTGGGTCACGTGAGAAACTATAGAAAACCTTGACTGCAGTTGCCCCTATTTTCTACAAATATAGCCTGGCCTGAAACAAGTTAGGGGGTTTAAATATCTCGGAAATGTTGTTCCCGGATGATGGTAACAATGACAGAGAATTACAAACCACATGACAAAAAGCATATACTAGCTGTCACTATTATTAACACGAATGCAAATAACTATACTGTGAAAATAATAGTCATTCCAACACTGAGCTAACCGTACCAAACGTGAGCATTATCTAATGCCTATGTGTGAAAAATCACCACTTGCGCGATGAGATGCCTAAAAAAAAAAAAAAACCGCAAAGCTCACCATGCGAGATCAAGTGAAAAATGATACTGTCAGAGAGACTGTGGGAAAGACACATTGCACTAGATTGATCAACAAACAGCAGATCAAGTGGCGTGGCCATTTCGTTGAAATGCAACAAGATGAGGTACATCACAAGCACCACATCTGAGAGGATCAGTTACAAGAGCGAGAGGACGCCTTTGAAAATATGGATCAACAGCATTAAAGACACGATAGCCAGTGCCAGCCAGCGTGTACTGGATCGCTAATTGTTCCTCCCCACTGTTCTTGACGACAAAAGTGGTTTACAATGATGATTATAATAAATGGCACATAAATATATATCACACAAAATCAAATGTAAATACAATTGCTGTACTTATATAAAGAACGTATATACATTCTTCGTGGAAAAAAAGGGGGGGGGGTGTGTCGAGAGAGGGGCAGTAAACCCCTTGGAAATTTTTTAGTGTGGGACAGAGAGAGAGAGAGTGATGTTCAACCACATGATCGCACAACGAGGAACAAACACTCGGTGACACGAAGTGCCACCATTCGGGTGTGAATAACCCTAGTAAAAGTCCCAGAAACCACCTTTAACCATTAGGTTATATTAGGCTTACCGACTACAGCCAGAGTGGGGCTTTAAAATAACGAAGAATTGCGTTCCAAATTTGGGCGGGATGTTGCAAAAAGAGGTCAGACCCCCTGAGAAGTAATAATTGTCGTGGTGGTGGGTACTCAGCCTTTTCTCCCCTCCCCCAACTACCCCCAGTGACAGAACGAACGAACGAACGAACGAACGAACAAACTTTATTTCCAAAGGGTTACAAATTGGGCACGCAGGCCCGTCTGACATTCGGCCCTTCTAAGCACTCATTTTTCAGAGTACCAATCAATAATGCATGCTATGGATATAATAAAGAAATATACATTATAGAATAATGCATACACACATCATGTGTACACAATCTTACATACTCACACACACGTATATATACTCTTACATTCTCATACATGCACACTTATATACAGACATACCTAATACATACTTACATACATCTACGTACATAAACGAACAGAAAAGACACACACATACATATATGGACATACATACACACACACACATTCCATGCTTACAAACCTACGCATGCATGCATGCATACACACACATACATCACATGTACAGACACCCACAACCACTCATTTACACTCACATGCAAACATACATACATATACACACACACATGCATACATACACACATCCATACATAAACCCACAAGGGGAGCTGAGGGTGCCAGATCTAACAAAGTTCCGGCGCCGCTGGTTATTTCTGGTAATATTCTTTAGTTGAATGACCAAAGCCTAAGACAAGAATCGAGAAACCAAGAACGAACACAGTAATTCTATTTCTCCAGCCATAGATTACAGAGTAATCAAGGATATTCCTGGCATCAGTCGGCCAAATAGAAAATGTCCTGTGGAAATATTGACTCAAAATCTGTCGACGAAATTCTGGTACCCCCGGATTAGTGGGGATTTCCGTTTGCCAAGCGGTCCAGTTCTCATTGACAGTGTCCACCTCTGGCCAGCCCGCCTGACAATGAGTGTTTTGTCTATGTCAAATTGTTAGCCTAAGGGAATAACTCTGGATGACGCCAAACTATAGATCCTAGGAAATCCAGTTTGTCTCGCTTGAGTGTGCACTTTTAACCGGAAATGTAATAACAATCTATACATCGATCTAGGTCAGTGTAATACTGAATGAGACGGTTTTTTTATTTTATGGTGTTGACTTGACCGAGGTTCAGGTGATGGAGTTGATCTCTTTTTATTGACCCTATAATGTTGTTCTAGTTTTACGCCCCTTATATTCAAGTTTTTCCATAAGGTAAAGTTAGGGATCATCCTCCACGCTTTCAGGCTATTTGGCCTATAGTGCTGCTAAATGTAAAGGACCCTTTCCACTTCCTTAGTCGTGTTAGGCATATAGTGCTAGACTTTTGTTTGATAGACCAGCGGGTGGTGTGGTCAGCATCACACCGGCAGCCTTTACTTCCCAGGTCAGTGCCTGGTACCCGTGTCAGACTAGGTCCACCTGGCAGCCAAGGTGATATTTGAAGGAAAAAAGATGCGGATCTGACAGGATTCGAACCCATGACATTTCAGGTTTACAGGTTAGCGTCTAGCGGTTACATCACGGCTGTCTTCTATTACTGTCTTGGATGAATATAAATTGACACTGGCGGGGGAAACACTTCTTTGGTTAGAAGGACATTCAAGTGACCGGATTGAAGAACCTGCTTTTGATCCTTAAACTTCTCGTGTAGGTTCCGGAGCTTCGTTGGGGTCGAGAGGGCAGGAATATCCCACAACACTGTGCTAATTTGGGGTTTGCTGAAATTTGATGTGTTCAGTTGAAAGGCGCAGATTTCGCAGACTAGCTGTAAACCACGACACGGAGATACTTAAGTAATTAGTGGAGATTCCAACATTACTCAAGATTGGTCGCCCTTAAATTACTCCGTTCCTGTGACAAGGGAAATTGCACAATATTTCATTGACCGTCTTATTTGACAAGTGACAAACTTGTCAGCGCCAGAAATATCTTGAAATTTGCTGTCGTAAAGCTGCTGTTAGGCAACACTAAAGGTCCCACACAATAATTGCAAAAAACGGTCATTCAAGAAAGCCGAACTTAGAGTCCGCAAAAGTACACCCTGATCGAATCCGACCACCCGTCATCATAGTGTTGTCAAAAGAGAGTCTATGTGTGCTAAACAAAAACTGTGCTGTTGCATGAATGTGAAACATTGACGATAAACTGGACAATATTTAATATCAGAAGAGATGTTAGTTTTTGTAAAGATTTAAATATCTTCTTCTTCTTCGCGTTCACCAGCTGTAAACTCTGGCGGAAGGTTCTGGTTGCTCGTCCACTACTGAACTGCAGTCCTGCTCCAGAAACTGAGTGTTGCGTGTGCATCAGTTTTACAGATCTCATTCTTTTGAATACAGACTGTTGGTTCCTTGCCTCTCCGGCAGATGCACTCCGACTTCAAAGGAAGCTCCCCAATTAGTCGACTCTTACGACATGCTTTTTGGGAGGCAGTGGGTCTATTCTTGTTTTCCCCACAAAGGGACCCTGAACCCACACGGGGGATTTAAATATTAACTTCATCATAATAAATCTGAGAACACCGCGTGTCGCTGGGTCACAAGTTGATGTTGACTGTCTAGTCAGCTCCCTTGATCTCAGTAGGTCAGATGCAACCCGCTTGTTGTTTTCATGTTTGAAGCCTATCTGCCCTTGATTGGGTTCCGGGGCCTTATTATAGGGAAAACAAGAACAGACCCAAAAGCATGTCGTGAGAGTCGACTAATTGGGAGCTTCCTTCGAAGTCGGAGTGCATCTGCCTGAGAGGCAAGGAACCAGCAGTCTGTACACAAATGACTCAGATCTGTAAAACAGATGAACACGCTACATTCAGGTTCTGGAACAGGACTGCAGTTTAAAAGTGGATGAACAACCAGAACTTTCTGCCAGAGCTTACATCTGGTTAACATATAGAAGAGAAGATGAAGAAGTAGAAGAAGCCTATCTTTTCAGCCAAGTTCTGTTTCCATAACTTTCTTTGTCTGCCTCTTTCCCGTGCCCACTCTACAGAGCCATGTAGTGTCGTTCTGGAGAGGCCAGTTAATTTTCTTTCATGTCTGTACCATTAAAATTTTTGCTGTTTTACATTTTTTTTAAAGAATTTCCTTGCTGCCAAAGTGATGAGACAAACCTAATAACGCCTTCTTCTTCTTCTTCTTCTTCTTCTTCTTCTTCTTCTTCTTCTTCTTCTTCTTCTTCTTCTTCTTTTTCTTCTTCTTCTTTTTCTTCTTCTTCTTCTTCTTCTTCTTTTTCTTGTTCTTGTTCTTCTTCTTCTTCTTCTTCTTCTTCTTCTTCTTCTTCTTCTTCTTCTTCTTCTTCTTCTTCTTCTTCTTCTTCTTCTTCTTCTTCTTCTTCTTCTTCTTCTTCTTCTTCTTCTTCTGCCTTTCTATTCCCCAATGGATAGCATAGGCCCTCAACCAACTCACGCCAAGTCGATCTATCCTTCGCCATTGCATGGAGCTCTCCCCATGTCCTCCCCATCTTTTCAACTTCATTCTCCAGCTCTCTTCTCCATGTGTTTTTTGGCCTTCCTTTATTCACATGCCCCATTTCCTTTGCTACTTCCATTGTTATCCCTATATCATAGAGAGTTCTAACATTCCAGGTGCCAATTCTGGAGGTTTTCCTAGCTGAGAGGAGGTAAGTCAACGATCTGGACTCCTTACGGCTTTCTCCACACCGTGTCATACTTCTTCTATTTGAAGAGCCTTCCCTCATCTTGGTTGGCTGGATTTTTCTTGCTTCTCTTTTTGACTTATCCATGGATGGTTGGTTTTTGTGGCTATGGTCTTTGCAGGATGAGGTAGCCAACCTCAAGCCCAACCCTATCCTTAGTCGCCTCTTACGACATGCCTGGTAGGGTGGAATGTCACTATTCTTTGCTTCCCGTGAGGACCCCAGAGACACACGGGCGTAACAACGCCTTTTTCGGTGTATATTACAAGCATGAAGTCTCATGTGAGAACCGCTGTAGTATTGCTGCTAAATGCTCGCCTGCTTGGGTTCGAATGCCCACCTCCCCTTGTGGGTTCTGCGGTTCTATTTTGGTGGAAGGAGGGGTAGGTGAAGAACAGACACACTGCTCTCTTACGAGCATGTCGTAAAAGTAGACTAATTAGGGGTGTGCCTGAGAGGCGAGGGACCAACCATCTGCATAAAATTGAGCTGTATTTTTTTAATCTATGTGAAGGCAAAACACAAGTTCTGAATCAAGATTTATGTTCAGAAGTGGGCGAACAACCAGACCGGGGTTTATAGCCGGTCAACGCGAAGTAGAAGATTCTTTATAGAGTCGGATTGTGTGTGTGTGTGTGTGTGTGTGTGTGTGTGTGTGTGTGTTTCTTGAAAATACCTTTGCTTACAGGTCGATGGAACCTAAAATCGGTACCTGGTAGCGTTCTGCGAAGTAAAGGCGGCAGGCATGAAGTTGACCACATAATCCTTCGAGGGCCGATTGTTATATACAAATATGGGCCTAACATAATATGCCTGATAATTCACTGACGGGAAAAAGTGCCTTTACATTTACTTTACTTTGCCCGCCATATATCTCAACATTCCCCCCCCCCCCCCTTTCCTCCGCCATCCCACCTACACACAATAAACAGACAACGAAGATGAATTTCCTAGTTGATGCTATATCTGGTTGTAGTCGTCCCATGTTTCGTAGCTTTCTTCAATCTGTCATTTTCTCTGCCCTTTCTTGACCTTTTTCTTTCCTGTGGGGAACCTGTGTCGTTTAGCAAGTGAGGCTTGTCTGACGAGATTGTGACATTTCACAAATGCAGAAAACAGACATTCGTCACCGGTGTCATATACCAGGCCCAACAAGAACTGCTAGGGTACAGTTCTATTAATTAGATAAAATAGATTCACATAGATCCCTAACTGTGGCAGCTGAGAAATATAATGAATACAGACCAACCTGAGGACCACTCGAAACATGAAACGATAGCATCAAGAACAACGTTAATTCTTCCAGTCCCAGACAACTGTTTTAAGAATTAACTCTGTTTAATTATGAACTTCTTTCCTAACACAATTGTTGCTAATGCCAATTATGTCGCTGAAAGTAGCGAGGGGGGTTTAATTCGCATGTCTAAGCTTTGTTTTGTAACGTTACACTGGAGAAGGTCCCACGTGATATTTTCCTCCTCGTCGCTTTGCTGTTGCGAGTATGCGTGTGCAGCTGCTCATCTAGAACTAGTGAGTGGTAGCTTGTCCATGTTACAGTTTCTGCATTAGTGGCGTAAGCATACAGCCAGCTTTGTTTTCGTCATGTCAATAATCGTAAGAGAAGCTGCGTGGTCTCGAGGCATGGTGTCTGCCTCGAAAGCTAGAAGATCCTGGTTCAATCCCCGGTTAGGGCTGAAATTTGTACACATGGACTAGGACTTCTAGTAATTCCCCCTGGTCTCCGGGTAGTGAGTTCTGACGCCCGAGTGCATTGTTGCGCACTTAAAAATATTCCTAGGCAGTTGGAAATTGAAAAGAGTAGCCTAACGACGCTACCCGGGCACAAAAAAATGTGGAGTTAAATCTCTACGCTTAGTATTTCAGGATCTTCGCTGGTGCTACAGAGCCTGTGCACTGTGCTGAGCTTCTTCGAACTCAGACTTGAGTTGAAAAGAAGAACAGAGTACTTATTGGTTACTACTTGTGTGCCATAATGTTGATCCGTTGTTTAAACCTCAAACCTTAAAAATCTCAACTAGCTTGACGTGCTCAGCAAGACGGCTTACTTGTAATAAAAAGTGAACAGTTAAAAAAAATAATAATAATAAAGATAAAATAATTAATTCTTTTTTTGCTATTGAAAATGTAAGTGTTGATTAAAGCAGTTACATGCACGCTCCCGCAACTGTTCGCTTGCAGCTGTTTGGGGGCTAAGCGGTTTGGAGGCATGGTGTCTGCTTCGAGGGCTGGAGGTTCAAGCCCCGGTGAAGGCTGGGATTGTTTCACGTGGACTTATAATAATTTCCCCTGGTCTCTGGGTAGTGAGATCAGACGCCCGTTTGCATTTTTCGCACGTGAAAAAATCCCTTGGCAGTTGGAAATAGAAAAGAGTAGCCTAACGGCGCTGCCCGGTCAAAATTTAGAGTTAAAAATCTACCCAAAATAGTTCAGAGTCGTCGCTAGTGCCACGGAGTTCGTGCGCTGCGCTAAGAAACTTTGAACTCAAGCTTGCGTTACAAGTAGAACGGAGTACTTATGGGTTACTACCCTTGTGCCATTAAGTTGATCCGTTGTTCAAATCAAACCAAATCTGTTGTTTGGTTTATGGTTTTTACAACGAAGCATTGGTTATACAGCGAATCCATAGATCAGTCAACTAGATAATCGAATTTAATCTATAGAAATGTACACATGAACAGGTCGTATTTGGCGGAAAAAAAATAGTACCGAGTTATAGAAAAACTTCAAATAGAAAAAGA
Organism: Candidula unifasciata; assembly: GCA_905116865.2. Classification (NCBI taxonomy): domain Eukaryota; kingdom Metazoa; phylum Mollusca; class Gastropoda; order Stylommatophora; family Geomitridae; genus Candidula; species Candidula unifasciata. The sequence continues at coordinate 101,952 of CAJHNH020000909.1, forward strand.
AACACTGAAAGACATTTTTGTTTTAAATAGACAACTCAAAAAATATTTCCACTTAAAAAAAAAAAAAAAACGCTTCTGAAGACCATACTGGAGGAGGGCAAAAACAGGGCAAGAGATGAAGAGGTCGACAACGTAGCAAGTGTGGGTACAACATCAAGAGATAGACGAAAACAGTCTGAGAGAGTGTTCAGCTATGACAAAAGATAGAGAGTGTTGGAGATTCATTGCAGCCAACCTTCATTGTCGAAACACCTTCATTGTTGAAACACCTTCATTGTCGAAACACCTTCATTGTCGAAACATCTTCATTGTCGAAACATCTTCATTGTCGAAACATCTTCATTGTCAAAACACCTTCATTGACGAAACATCTTCATTGTCGAAACACCTTCAGTGTCGAAACACCTTCATTGTCGAAACACCTTCATTGTCGAAACACCTTCATTGTCGAAACACCTTCATTGTCGAAACACCTCCATTGTCAAAACATCTTCTTTGTCGAAACATCTTCATTGTCGAAACATCTTCATTGTCGAAACATCTTCATTGTCGAAACATCTTCAGTGTCGAAACATCTTCATTGTCGAAACATCTTCATTGTCGAAACATCTTCAGTGTCGAAACACCTTCAATGTCGAAACAGCACATATTGGGATTGACAGAAAAAGCACACCATTAGTTTTTTTCCCCAAAGTGCCTGAGAACCCAGGCTCTGACGGCTCTTCCCAGAAGAAAAACTAGATAACGGTTATGACAGGTAACATCTATAGCGGAAGGTGACATTAGAGCGGAGCGATTGACCACAACTGAATTTAGACGAGGAATCCAGGTTTTCACCTGGAGCACCTCCGTAGGTAGGCACGGAGTGGGGTGGCAGATGTGACACAGGGTTTTCCTTCATGAAATATGACATTTCTAGAATAAGTGGTTTGTACCGGTGATGCGGCAGTACCAAGTGTGGTCACAGATACAGCTGGTATGGGATTTCAGGCAAGAGAAGACGAACGAATCAGGGAATTCTCACCGTTGCAATCAGAATATTCTTACACGAGGATATTTCTTCTTCTTCTTCGAGTGGGGTTATGGCAAAACACCCATATTTAGCACTTTCGTCTGTCTGTCTGTCTGTCTGTCTGTCTGTCTGTCTGTCTGTCTGTCTGTCTGTCTGTCTGTCTGTCTGTCTGTCTGTCTGTCTGTCTGAACGTCTTGCATGTCCTACTGCATAATTGTCTGCTTGTATGTAAGCATGTTTGCCTATCTGCCACACTGACTGTTATTATCTCTTGTATATTTACAAATCTAACAGTCTGCTGACGTGTCCTATTTCCTTTGGGGTTGGGGGGGGGGGGGAGGAGGGAGGATGTAGATATGTAATATACCTGCATCTGTTTCCTTATTGTTTGTTTATATTAGTCGTGATCTAATGCTTGTTCTTCCAGCATTACGCCCATTCGTCTCTGGGACCGCTGTCCAGCTGTCCACCGCAAGTACTGATAAATTTATACCCATCCTCCTGATACGTGCGGTCCTTCATTGTGACGTGCTGAGGCGCTTCAAGCTGATGTGTGTGGTACCAAGATGAAATAGGCCAAGTAGGGGTAAAACAGTAGTTACTTCAATGCTTTCAAAAGGTAGAGTTCGAACGCTATGCGTTAAGTTCCAACGGTTGTATTGATATATACAATCAGCAATACAAGGAGAAATACATATGCAATCAATAATCAACTCGTTCAACCAAAGCTCACTCGTACATCCATGGATGGATATGTCCTTACGATAGGTCGCAGTCCGACCTTGAGATCATGACAATCATCTTGGTCCTCGGACAAGTCCGAATTAAGCAATGAAAGTATACCGGCTTGTTGCCGAGAATGTAGTGCTCACCAGCTTCCTGCTGAGGTCTTGGAGTCCCGGGGTAAAACGTCCTCAAGGATCCAACTTTAATAACGTTTGCTTCCGTGGGATCCCGGGGTAAAGCGTCCTCAAGGATTCCCACGTCCGTCTCCTTCGGACTATAAACATCAACTGCTTTGACAACAATAAATCATAACAACGTTACGTATTGTTTTGACGTCTTATTTGCTCACTCCGTACTGGTGCGTTCTGGTGCACATTCGCACGCGACACCTCCCATGCATCCATGCATCCATCCATCCATCCACCCATCCATCCATCCATCCATCCATCCATCCATCCATCCATCCATCCATCCATCCCATTCATCCGTCCATCCATCCATCAACCCATCTCTCTTTCTCTCTTTCTCACTCTTTGTCTACCGGTAGTACTTATCTATTTCTATCCATTCATCAATCTCTCGCTCATCGGTCTCTTTTTGCCTCTCTGTCTCTCTCTGTCTCTCTCTCTCTCTCTACCTCTCTCTGTTTGCCTCGCCTCAAAGAAATCTTGTGTATGTGTGTATGGAGTGAGGAAGGGGGGGGGGGGGGCGCTCTTTCCTCTTACAATTGTCTTGGAGGCGGGGCTCAAAGAACTTAAACATTGTTTTAGGGCTAAATAACAATAACAACTGTGAAAATAATAATAATTAATAACTGAGCTGAATTACAAGTAAACAGAATACAGTTTTGGAAATAAAAACGTCAGCAGATTTCTCAGGAAGACTACACTGCCACCTTGCAATTCAAGACATACTGGGGTGGGGGAGGTTGGGGGAGGGGGTGCTGTGGGGGAAGAGGGGGGGGGGTGGTCTGAGCCACCCCAATAAATTGGATTGGGGTGGGGAGCTCATGCATATGTCCTTTATCGGACATTGCTGCACCAACCTCGGCACAACCTGACTGTCTGTAGTTTGTCTAGACAAAATTACGCCTAGAAGTTAGCCCCTGCTGCGCACCGTTGCGTACCACATAAACAAGCCCTGGGTCGAGTACCATATCTCCGATGCAGTACCGGCATTAAAGAAAAGTATCTTTCACATTTTTTGATTTTTACTTGTTCATCCACAGACCTGTATGTGAAACCTACACAACCTGTTTCTAAAACACAAAGATAAATAGAGTGTCCTACATGTTCCTATTTGTCGCCGCAGATTACCCTGTGAGGCTGAAAACTTGCAACTCAGGTCTCCACCTTACAACATCAAACGTCTCGGCGTGTTAACAAACGCCTTAAACATCAACGTTAATGTTACAACAATTTGCAACGTTGTTTTTAACAAAGTTACCAATTATAAACCGAGTCTCATTACTTGTTATCCATCCTAGAAAGTTTTACAGCTTACTCGAAGGAATTTCTGTGGGAAGTTCATTAACTAATGATAAGTAATTATTCCCGTGGGAGGAATTATTCTTTGCACTCCCAAAAATGTGTACTAGCGGGAATTTGCTTTCACCTAAAAGCTTTGTCTGATTGCAAACCGAGTGACAAGCATGTAGAGTACAAGTCCCTAACTACCAACTTCTGGCTGGTTTGGTAGATTCCCATTTTTGGCTTCCTAGACTTTAGAAATTCAAATGTAAATTGTCAACAAAAAACAAGGATGCATTTTTTTTAATTTACGTTTACTGTACCAAATCTAGCGGCTAGGCGCACGACTGCAGATAGGGAAGTCTTGGGTTCGGGTCCCGACTGGGGTCGGACATTTGTTTCACAAATGATCTTGGTTCCCAGGTCGACCCTGCCTTGAGTGGGTACCAGGTACAGTGTTGGGAAGTAAAGGCGGCCGGCGTGATGCTAAACACATCACCCACCAAGTGCCGTTTGGTCTTTACAACATAGGTCCAGCCCTATATACCCAATAGGCCTGAAGGCGTACACAAGGGTCCTTTACTTTACTTTATCACACTAAAGAGGATTTTCTACAGACACGTGACTCGTCACAAAAACGCGATAAATATTGTTATTGAATCTTTTCTAGAATTTCCTGGGAATTGTCAGTACAGCAAGACTATTCAACAGGCGGCACGGGGGTTAATTCTGGCCCAAAGAGGCCTAGCAAGTGGCCTCCGGATCACCTGTCAATTGTATTAATTATTCACACACCATTTAAAACAACATGTTACACACCATTAAAAACCACATGTTACACACCATTAAAAACAACATGTTACACACCATTAAAAACCACATGTTACACACCATTAAAAACCACATGTTACACACCATTAAAAACCACATGTTACACACTATTAAAAACAACATGTCACACACTATTAAAAACAACATGTTACACACCATTAAAAACCACATGTTACACACCATTAAAAACCACATGTTACACACCATTAAAAACAACATGTCACACACCATTAAAAACCACATGTTACACACCATTAAAAACCACATGTTACACACTATTAAAAACAACATGTCACACACCATTAAAAACAACATGTTACACACCATTACAAACCACATGTTACACACCATTAAAAACCACATGTTACACACCATTAAAAACAACATGTCACACACCATTAAAAACCACATGTTACACACACCATGAAATGTCCATGGTTAAGTTACCAGCAAGGAAATTAAAATGTTGGGAGCTGGCGTTTTTCCTGAAGCAACATACGAATGTTAGTCGTGCACTGTCTCACAGCCCTTAAGCAAGACAATAGGGGCTTTTGAGCGGAAATGCTTTAAAAAGATTCGCAGAATACCATGGACAAAAAAAAAGAAGAAATAGCAATAACAACAACAACAACACAACCCGAGCATCAAGGAAGATTGGCTTCTTCTTCTTCTTCTTCTTCTTTTTCGTTCGACATCAGTCATGCTAAACATTGAGTCCCGTCTGGGTCACGAATAGGATTGTGCGTTTAAGGTCGCAACCGGTCCCCCATAGCTTCTCTTCTAATGTGTCTCCCTTGGGACAGATCCACAGTCTTTGCTGGGACAGGTTAGGGCAGTACTGCAGTATGTGCTCAGGGGTCTGTCTTTCTGCTCCACAATCACAGGCAGCGGATTCTTTTATGTCTATCCTGTGCGGGTGTGCTCGAAGACCAGAGTGTCCCGTATACATGTCTAAAAATTGATGATTGTTCTTTCTTGTTGAGTTTGCTGGAAGACTGGCATTTTTTCAGGAAATCAAAGCAATGTTTTAACGGTGTACATTTGAATAAAGAAGACACAAACAATATTTTGTCTCAGAAGCTGGAGTGGAAAAAAAAATAACAGCAGAAGGTGTGGTACAAGGAAGGAGGGGCCGGGCCGACTAACACGAAGATGATCACAGATTATAAGTGACTTGTTGAATGCGAAAGTACACAAGGCGGGAAAGCTGGCGAAAGACCCAGTTTCTTTTAGGCAGACCGTGATGCGAGGATGATGAAACGGTTAAACGCATTCATTAACCTCCAGGCTACAGAGTCGCAATGTACTTTAACTTTCTCAGCGTGCCATTGAAAACAAACTCGTTTCACCTGCCAAGCCTTGGCACGCATGCCGTAGATAACCATGTCTGATACAGACGATAGAGTTTCTACTGTACATGTTAATATGTCTTATCTGTGTGCTTGCGGGGTGGGGGGGGGGGTGGGGAGAGGGAGCCCCGGCGAGATAGTAGCTAGTGCACTTGTCTACGATTGGGAGCTGTGGTAGCCAAGTGGCTAGATGCTTACCGGTCCATCTAAAGGTCATGAGTTCGAATCATTATCGAGGTACATTTGAAAAAAAATTATCCTCAGCGGACTGACTGACTTTTTACCCCACTAGGACATCACACTAAGTGATAAAGATCCGGTGACACAAAGTACCACCATTCGAATAAGGATCACAAGTGGAGAGGTCCCGGAAGCCGCATTCAACCGAGACACCTACGAAATGAATGGGGTGGGGGCAGGGGGGGGGGTGTGGAGAAGAGTTAAGAGAAAACGAGATAAAAGACAGTATAAGTACCACTAGCAAACTTCAACACCAACCCTGACAAATAAATCTATATATAGTGGGAGAGAGGGACAGTAAAAGACTGAGACAGATAGACACAGACAGACAGATAGAGATAGTTATAGAGACCTGTTTCTACGCTTATTTAAACATTTTAAAGACTCAGACAGACAGACAGACAGACAGACAGACAGACAGACAGACAGACAGACAGACAGACAGACAGACAGACAGACAGACAGACAGACAGACAGACAGACAGACAGACAGACAGACAGACAGACAGACAGACAGACAGACAGACAGACAGACAGACAGACAGATAGACAGACAGATAGATAGATAGATAGATAGATAGACAGACAGATAGATAGATAGATAGATAGATAGATAGATAGATAGATAGATAGATAGATAGATAGATAGATAGATAGATAGATAGATAGATAGATAGATAGATAGATAGATAGATAGATAGATAGATAGATAGATAGATAGATAGATAGATAGATAGATAGATAGATAGATAGATAGATAGATAGATAGATAGATAGATAGATAGATAGATAGATAGATAGATAGATAGATAGATAGATAGATAGATAGATAGATAGATAGATAGATAGATAGATAGATAGATAGATAGATAGATAGATAGATAGATAGATAGATAGATAGATAGATAGATAGATAGATAGATAGAATCAGGCCGGGGGACGAGGGGACAGACAGACAGACAGACAGACAGACAGAGAAGTCAAAAATGAAGAAACGAAATCCTGTTATCTACTCATATTCAAACGTGGCAAAAACAGAGGGCTGAAGGAGAATGGGGAGAGAAGGAGGTAGAGACAGCAGACACAGATTCGGAAAAGAGGGGGGGGGGGAGGTTTGTAGACACAGAGATACCAAACTCCATACCTGATGGTAAGGTAAGGGACTATCTTCTATCTATTTATAGCGTTTTATGCATATATAGCTAGACCTATAATATATAGATAGACCAATCAGCACTCGGTGAGTGATATTGTGAACACCACGCTGGCCGACTTTACTTTCCATGACTTTATCTGGTACTTACTCAAGGCGGGCTTTACCTGGGAAGCAAGGACAGTTTTGAAAACAAAGTCCGGTTCCTTTCGGACTGGCTCATGACCTTCGTTTCCGCAGGCGAGCGTATTTTTGCGCCACTACGAAGACTCCATCAACACCCTGATACCTACGTGGGAGGGACAGAGGAAGAAAGAGAGAGAGAGAGAGAGAGAGAGAGAGAGAGAGAGAGAGAGAGAGAGAGAGAGAGAGACTAAGCCACGAAAACGGTTTGAGAACTTCTGCCACAGTTCAACACCAGCCCTGACAACTACGCCTATTTGAACGTGTCAGGTGGCCAGATTTATGGCCGATACATTGCTACAGACATGCCGCACCTGTTGGCAACTGGCGTTCTCATTCGCGCCATCCTTCAGTGGCAAAATGCGTACCACAGCGCCAGGCAAGCAAATATTACATTTTGTCATAACGGCTCAGTTGCTGTGAGCATGGTATGTCTCATTTGCTTGCATAATGACTCTGTAGATGTCTTGTTTGTTCATCAATGCTACAAGAAAAAGAGACAGCGTTGATATTATTACTTGCATTCGGAAAATGAATGTACTGTAATGCAGTGGAATGGATGAAGAAAGAAACGTAGTTGTGTTCAAAGTAGTTAAGATCTGACATCAGAGCACTCGACACATTCATATAAGTGCTCCGTCAACATTTTCAGCAGCCGGCGCAGAATTCCAATTCACATGGTGTTAACAAAAGCCTGACATACCCTTTTGTAACCAGCTGGTGCCACGTGTAAGTTCCATGGTCTCTTGGTAACGAAGCGGGTGGAGGGGGCAAACGAAATACTCTTTAGTATGCATGTAGTAAAAGGCGACAAATCCAGGATTTGCTAAGATCGTAAGTGTTGTGGCGATATTCAGAGATAACACAGCCTAGCTGTAAACCGAAACCCAACATGCCAATCTGCCTTTTAAGGGCACACTTTGAAAAAGAACTAACCGGCAGTATGTGTTCCTACAGGCCAGCAGCCATCGACATGAAATCCACATGTCCCGCACATGGAGACAGTGGATCTGGGGCGAAGGGTCGTGGTGGATCATGTGCATGACACGTTGTGAGTTAGAGAAACCATATACAGCCGTGTCTGTG